>OZ018321.1:21506247-21706247 GCA_963969495.1 Ceratothoa steindachneri | reverse complement strand
GGCTCACGATAGCCTATTTGCTGCTCACTTTAGTCACACGAAGACCGTTGAGATGATCTTCAAATATTTTTATTGGCCTGGCGCTACCATTAAAATTCTCTGATATTATCGTTCGTGTGAGATTTGCTAAAAGACGGCAATAAAACGACGAGTCAGACCTGCGCCTTTGCAGAGGGGCCCACTAATCTCTTAAGCCTTCTCCCGAGCAGCTATCGACTTAATCAGACCGTTCCACCCCCGTGCAGTGAAGATCATATTTACGTCTTAACGCTGATCGACTTTACGACTTGATTTGCCGAGGCAGTACCCCTCAAGAAAATTGATAGCATCTCCTGCGCCAAAGCTCTTATTTTCATCTTTTCCCGTGTGGGCCTTCCCAAAGAAATCCCCTCGGATTGTGGTCGTCGATATACCTCCGAATTAATAGAGTACGTTGGTAAATTAGTGATAATCAACCCCCTGTTTACCACTTCATTTCACCCGAATGGTAGTGAAATGTGTGAGAGGCTAACTGGAAGCCTCAAGGCCATTCTCAGGAAGTTGTGCGTAGATCAGACCAGTGAATGGCACCGCTTCCCTCTGGAAGCCCACTTTACCTACTGTGAAATCCCACATCGTACATTACGATTCTCCCCCTTTGATCTTTTATATGGTAGAAACGGCAGAGGCCCCCTGAGTATCCTAAATGAACTTTATTCCATTCAGAAATTGGATCGTAGGGGGCGAAGATAGTAGCAAGGTTGGGTATGAAGCGACGATAGAGCGATGTAGAGGATATGGAGGATCGCAGCCACTTCTTACTCCTATCTACTGGATTAAAGAAGGATGCTGGAAAAGTGCGCCGAAATTGCGTCTCAGAACGCCGACATCAATTTTGAGAAGTATAAGACATACTTCGATTACAAATCCAAAGAAAGGAAATTTAACATTGGAGAAGAAGTTTTGCTTCTCATTCCCACGGACAACAACAAATTGTTGAGGCAGTGAAAGACCCCCCACCACATAGACGAAAAGCGTGGCCCCGTCGATTACCATATTAAAAACCCCTCAGGAAGAAATTTTTTCCATATTAATATGCTCCAGCGTTACCATTTGTTCGCGAGCATCAACCAGGTAGTTGCCTTTGACGAAGAATCCCCCATGGAATCTGGCTACTCCCTGGACTGCTTTGCGTAATCAAGTTGCTTGCGTGGAGCAAGACAAGGAATATCCGTTGCATGTCTTACCCGCCTTCAATAATTCCCAGCCTGTGGAAATTAAGATATGTCGCCAGCTATCATCTCTTCAAAAGGATCAACTGCAAGCACTCCCTAGTCGTTTTGATGACTTCATCACCGAGACCCCCGGTTTTTCTACCCAGCTTGAGCACAATATACCCCCTGCCTATATACATCCGGGAGGCATTCAATAACGAAGTGGATAAACTTTTAAGGTTGCAGATCATAGAACTTCCAGAGTTAAGCTATTGTTTCCCGGTTGTCATCGTAAAGAAGGCCGATGGTTCTTATCGAATGTGCATCGACTTTAGAAAGTTAAATTCGGTTACCGAAGTAATGCCGAACAACTCCCCACCATAGATCAGAACCTACACCTTTTTGAGAAGGCCAAGTTCATCTCCGAGTTAGATTTATGCAAGGCATATTATCAGATCCCCCTGAGGTGCTTTCTCCAATTAAAAGGGGCTTATGCAGTTCCAACGGCTCCCTTTTGGTCTGGTACGGCTTGAATCAATTATAACCGAATGATGAAGAGGATTTTAGAAGAGCTACCCAACGTTACCTTCAATTTCGATAATGTTTATGGGGCTAGCCAAGATTAGGATCAACACTTAGCCCCCCTTCAAGCCCTTCTATAGCAACTCCCGGAACATAAATTCAGAATTGTATATCGGGAAAAATCGGTTAGCTCCTTCACTAAGAAAAGATCCAGGCCATCATGGAAATGCCTTTTCTCAATAACAAAAAGCATCTGCGATCCTTGATATCCTCTACATCGTTCTATCGTCGCTTCATACCCTACTTCGCTACTATAATCGCCCTCCTCTGGGAGCTATTAAAGAAGAAGGCACAGAGCGCATCGAGTGGACGCCACTTTCGACTCACAGCTTAAACTAACTCAAGGACAAGTTGGCATCTGCCCCTATCCTCCGCCTCCCTAACTCGGACAAAACGCTTGACATTCGCACGGGCGTGAATAGTGAAGGTATAGGATGTGTGCTCCTCTAGTATGAGAATAACGGCGAAAGTTTCTCTATCGCTTACGCAAGCAGAAAATTACTCGCGCGTGAGAATAATTATGCGGTAATTGAGAAAGAGGAACACGCTATTATTTAGGGATCTGTAAATTTAGAATGTATTTATTTAGGAAGGAATTTGTAGTGAAACAGAGCACAAACCCCTAGCCTACCTACGTAACGTAAAGAATAATAACGGTCGGTTGATGCGTCAGAGCCTTTTCTTCCAGGACTTCCAATTCCGCATTTAGTATTTGAATGGCACCAATAACTGTATGTCTGATAGTTTAAGTAAGAAGCTGTTAGATCCTTTTCCAAACTAATTCCGAGTTATTTCCTTCTATAATCCACGTATTATTTTTTGTTCTTAAAAGAAATATGCCTTTTTAAACATAAAAAAACGCGTATCCTTTAGGTATATATATTTTTTTCTATGTGTGAACGAACCCTATGGTCCACCTTGAGCCTCCCCTTCCACGTCAAGCAGAGATTACGTTAGCCTAAACTAGATCTCTAAACGCATAGTGAGCGAACTATTCTCCCGTGGAGAAACTTCAAAGCGGCTGGTAACACCTGTGTTTGATCAGTCGGCCTATTTCCAGCTAAGACGCATTTTTCTGAACCTCCCCCGCCTGGAAACCAGGGTCGACCCAAGAAGAAGCTTCCTCAGTCGTCTTATCTCGTCTGGGCCTAATGAGACTGGCGCCAATGATTACTCCCAATAGACTTCCATGCCAGGAGGCTTTATTGCAAGGAAGCCACCAGAGTATTTAACCTAAGGTTAACCATTACTCGTCAGAGAGTACCGCCCGCGCTTTCGTGAAGCTACAGCCCCTCGTCTCGAGTTGGACCTAGGAATTAGGTATCTTCGGCCTATCCCCAGCTTAGACGCATTTTTCTGAACCTCCCCCGCTTGGAGGCCAGGGTCAACACAAGAAGAAGCTTCTCCGGTCGTTTTATATCGTCTGAGCCTAATGAGACTGGCGCCAATGATTACTCCCAATAGACTGCCATGCCTAGAGGCTTTCTAGCAAGGAAGCTAATAGGGTGTTTAACCTAAGGGTAACCGTTGTCATCAGAGAGTACCGCCCGCGCTTTTGCGAAGAAACACCACGTCGTCTCAAATTGAACCTAGGAGTTAGGTCTCGTCGGCTAGACAGATTGTCTTGAGTTATTCCACAGTCAATCGGCAAATTCGTAAAACGACTTTTTCTTTGGAGAATTGCGCGAATCACTCTTCTCGTCCCGTCAAGGAAAACTCGCACTCGTCTGAGATTACTCATCCTAATTCGAGAGTGTTTCACCCAGCTTGGAAATTAACTTACTCTTGCCTTAGGTAATTTCGACCCTTCTGTCAAGAGTAAAACGACCCACGAGCCTCAAGACTAGCACGCAACACGTTTGATATCCCGAACAGGTCCCAGTGGGAGTCAGACAAAGTTTTGCCTTGTGCTACTAGAGCAAGACTACTCTTCCCTGTCGATGCGTTTGACCCTGGAACCCTCATCCTCGGACGGAGGGGGAAAAACCTCATTTAACCCCACTATAGATCCTCCGGCGTTAGAGTTGGAAGGCAGTATCCTTCATCAGTATCCTCATCCCCCACACTTGTCAGTACCCGCTATTCACGTCCCGTTGGACTCGGCACAATTCTCGCAGAATCTCTCGAGCTCCGAATATTCTCGTTTAATTCACGTGAGTCTACCTCGTACGCATTTCCACCCGCTCCTCGAACGCAACGCACCCAATCTCGTGTACGTCTTATGTGTATATAGTATGTGTTAAAAGTCGTATTAACATTGTAAAGAATATTAATTTGCATATTAGTAAAGTTATTTTTGTACCCGTTTTTTTATTGTCCCGGATCCTCCAAGATAGTCGACTATTTTGTCAAACCTACATTTACTTAATTCGCAATTGTTTGTATTATAAATCTCCCAGGCACATTGCCCTCATCGGCCTCGGCTGAGAAATGCAGAAAAGGTTAACTTGACCCTATTCTGCATTTAATTATTTACCCTTTTTGTTTTATTTAAGAACTCTTTGGTTTTAGTTTATATATAATTTTAACCTTATTTACCAAACTTTACAAATTTTAAGATATTGTCGTTTTTATACATAACTTTAACTCTATTTACAAAACCTAAAAGAAATTTTTAGATATTGTCGTCCTATATATAAATTTCACCAAATTCTTGTGGTGCTTAGTGATTTTTACTTTTACATAATTTTTCACAGAAATTTCATTCCATGGTTATTTTAACTATTTACTTTCGTTTTCTAGTTTAATTTGACACTATTAAATTATCTGATCATATTTAATTAGTTATTTATTTAATCCTTTTTTAAACACTTTCTTATTTTTCAACCGATGAGATTTATTATGAACGTTTTACTTTACGTTATTTTGTCCTATTTTGAATATTCTATACCGTTATAACAGGTTTTTAGATTTATTATAAATCCATCACTTTATGTTGTTTTATCCTATTTTAATTTTTTTTTTTTTATTTTACCCACTTAATGGTCTTCTTCATAATTTTCCAATTTATTCGCTAATTTATTTTGACCACTTCACTTCTTGTTTTTGTATTTTTACACACTTTCGTATATATTTATTTACTTTTGTTCTTATTATTATAAACCACTAGATTTTGGTTATTAACCACTTTGTTCATTAAATGTTTTTATTATTAATTCGTTTAAACACTGAACTTCTTTATTATTATTAACCACCTGCTATTATTCAATTTCCATACTTTTTCCACTATTCAATTTCTGACGTTTTTTGTCCATTTTCAATATTCCTATGGCAGGCTATGTTGATGGTGTATACGCACGAGTCTGGAATGTACATAGAGCGTTCAATCAACATTCCTCCTATCTCCTCTGGCGACCACGGTCCCTCGTAGGTGCACTTGTATTCCACGCGAAGAATTCCATCGCGTCGACTTTCCTGGTCCTCTTTCGGTGGTTTGAAGACTGAAGCACCGAACACCTTGAAGTTTACCTCTTCGGCGTCAAAGAAGAATCCTCTTAATAGAATATCTCTTTGCTTCATGAGGGGTAGTCCGGGATATTCCAAGATGTCATCGTCTTCGTCTTCTTCCCCGTGAAGTTTATACTCATGTTGCTGTTTTTGTTCTGCAACTTCTTCCTTTCGAGACGTTGTCCTTTTCTTTGTCCTTTGCCGTTTCTTCTTTAAGCTTTAGGGCTTTCGTTTTTTGTCTTTTCTTCTCCTGTGGCTTTCTGCTGTTGTTGTTTGTCGGCTGGTTCTTTTTATTTTTGGGGGTTCCTGTTATTCTGTTGTGAGTCGTCTTCAAATTATATATTCAAGACTTCCTGCGAAGCGGGGTTAGACGGAAACAATATTTTTTTAAATCCGTTGTCCTGCAGTAGTTGATTTAACTCTTGAGAGAAAGTGCCGGGGTTGTCTAGGTTTGCCAAGTGTGCGTAGATGACCAGGGTCATTTTTTCTTTATACTCACTTAGCCTTACCAGCTTTGGTGCCGTTGTTTTGGTGACCGTGGTTCTGGTCCCTGCCACTGCTTTCACGTAGTTCTTTGTCTTTTCCTTCTTTTTTTTCGTTTTTTTGCGTTTTGCTGGGATTGCCTTTTTGCACACAGGACATCTCATGGCCAAGGCCCTGTTTTCCCCTCCGCAGTTCGAACATCTTGTTTTTTTCTGAGGCACACTCCGTCCATCCGTGTCCTGGACGGGAACAGCCAGAGCATGCGACCTCAGCGGCTGTACATTCTCCGTGTGGTATTTTTCTACAGCTAGGCATCTGAAGCAGCTTTCTATTTGGGTGTATTTATCGGCTTCAATCTGCTCAGGGGCTATTCAGAGGTAGAACCCGATTAGTCCCTCCTTCATAGCCATCTGAGCCATCTTAATACTTGCAAAGGTAATTTTGACGACTTTTTTGCAGACCTTTTCCACTCTGACAATATTTGCCTAGTTTTGGTGCGTAGAAAGCTCGTCCTAGATTGCTTCACTGTTATTGTCCATGAAGAAGGGGTCGAGCTTTTTGAGGATGACTGTTCGACGAACCATGATTTCGTGGGGGAGGAAGATTCAAGTCCAGTCATAGGAAGGGACATTTGGAGTCCTCGGACACGATCTTGTCGAGGTCCTTCGGTGTCCAACATAACGGTGCCCAGCCGCTGTCAATTAGACTTAGGAAGGCTACATTCAGCGAGCCAAAGATAGTTTCCTTAATCGTTGGTTGGCTTGGTTTGTTGCCCCTCCGTTGCTATGGAGGGGGATCCATTTTGCGTCCATGACGGGTTGCCACATGTCCCCCTTTGCGTAGCGCTCCTCCTCTTTCTTCTTGGTTATTCTTTATAAATCCTGATAGTTGTCTCATTTTACTCCTAAGACACGATTTAAAAGAAAGTCTGGGGAAGGCGTCTTCATTTTGTGAGCCTTAAAATTTTCTCTTTGTCACGACCAGACATGATGAAAACTTAATCTCAAACGATAATAATTAACTCAATTCAATTAATGACGAACGATTCAACGATCGTAAAATATAGAGGGTGTGTGAATAGAACGTATGAGATAGATAGAAAAGTTGTTTTTGTAGTAGTAGATTATGTTTGTCAGGTTGTCTGGCTACTTCAGGAATTGCTCATTTATTGTAAGTCATTTTGCTGTCGTTTGATTATTCAGCATTCAAGCCTTTGTCATAAGATATATGATCTCTCCTAGGTGCTAGACTTGATGTTGCACTTCCGTTTTTGCTGTTTTGAAGTCTTCTTTCTTGATTAAGATCGGTTGTTATTTTCAATTTACTAGAAATTATTAGTTTTTTATCTTTACTCTTATTGTTTAATTTTAACATAGTTTGTCCACTTCGGATCGTTTTTTTTTCTTTTTTTGTTCCAATCGGATCTCTTAGTTAACAGATTGTTAATTTTACGAAAAGTTTGTCCATTTCGGATCGTTTAGTCTTTTAAATTATGCTTTTCTGTAGAGTCGTCCACTTCGGATCTTTGTTTTTAGCTTGTCTTTTAGTTTTGGTTATTATATGTTATTTAATCTTCTGTTAAGTTTATCTATAAATTGGGTTAGTCTCCTGCAATGCCAGCAGTTGACTACATGTGAAAGATCGTTTAAATTTCAAGTTAGGTAGTTCTTCGTTAGGTAGACTGAAAGGGTTTAGTACTTCAGCAGGGATGATTTGATAAATATTCTGCCATAGGTTTTTTGCACGTCTGTTTAACGTGATGTTGATGGATTTTATATCTACCATTTCATGTAAGATTTCTGAAGTTATGTGCTCCCACAGGGTTACATTGGTTATAAAGCGAATTGCCTTATTCTGTTAACTTGTGCTTTCCTGATGGCAGACTTGCTCAGAGTATGGAGGAACATGGAAGCATACAGGAGATTTGGCCTTACTAACAACATGTAGAGTTTCCTCTTGTTTTTTATTGAGAGTCGTTTGAAGCGGTATTGGGCTCATAATTTCTTAGTGGCGTCAGTGAGCTATCTTCGTAGTGGGCGTTGTAACCACTTGAGGTAAACTTCAATATGGAATAATCGTCCTGCAGTAATGCGTCGGCTGTTTTACGACGGCCCACAAGTATTATCAAGAATTTCTGAACATTAGTTTTAATCTTGTTCAATTTTTCGAAATTGTTGATGATTCTGATCTCCCAGCTTGTCCTATTGCGATGTCCACAGGGGTTTTCTACAAGCTGATGATAACCTGTCTTATGTGATCCGCCAGCTGGACGTACTGAGTGAGGACTTAGTGAGGGTAAGGCAGATCTCCAGTGTATACCGCGTATAAAGTAGGGCTGAGGAAACCCCATTTTGGCACTCCTGCCACCAGGTTGAAAGGCTCCCTTCGATGTCCTTTACACTCAAGACTGCCTTCCGATTATACAGGTAGTCGCAGAATATTCTCGTTAGTTTTTTTTTTCATATCCAGTTCACTTACTTTCTTTTTCAGCCCCGGTAGCCACACCTTGTCGAAGGCTGAAGCCAAGGCCCGAAGTACAACGATATCATTGCTATTTCTGGCCTTTCCAAAGCCGTTTCTGTGCCAAGCTTCCTCCGGTAGCCATATTGTTGGGTATTATATAGGTTTTTAAATTCCAGAAAAGTCATAAGTCTGTTGTTGAGAAGCTTTTTCAGAAGTTTATCCATGTATTCTAGCAGAGAGATTGGTCTGTAACTACTGATCTCTTTCTTAAGCTTGCCAGGCTTTAATATAAATATCATCTGGGCTTTTATGAACTGGTCCGGAAAGTGGCCAACGTTGAGGCAGGAGTTCAATACCTCGAGAAGGGCCCGATTGAAGTTATTGGGGGCGTTAAGAAAATGCATTTTTGTGATGCCAGTTATCCCTGTCGCTTTTTCTTTAAAATAATTCAAGGCTATTTCATATTCTTCATTTGAGAAGGGTTTACCTTCTTCTCTTGCGAATCGTGTTCTGTCAACGAAGTGATGCAGTGTAAGGTCAGCTCCCAGTACTAGAAGATTTAAAAGAACATACTCCCGTGCCGTTCATCGAAGAATTCGTTCTCTTCTTCACTGATGTGAAAACGATTCTGCCAATAATTTCTAAATTCACGTCCAATTTCCTGGTTTTTCATGCATTCTACGCCATTCGCTTCGATTTTCATCCGACTCTTGGGTGGAGAGTCTCGGAATCTATTCAGTTGGCTCCAGAATTTTCTTGGGTCATCTTCAGCGTCAATGTTAGTGAATAATTCACCCCACTGCTCTCTTGACTTCTCCATTATGAGATGTCTGATATCGTTCGATAGATCTCTTATTTCTTGGTGTCGACGCGCCGTTATCCCAAGTAAGTTTACGAAAGAGATGGTTGCCTCTAGTTGATCCATCTTCTGCTGAATGTTATGGTCTCATTTGGAGCGGGCAATATTTTTTGTTCCTTCACTGAACAGTCAAGTGGTCAACCTACATGAGCTTTGACCCGAAGAGGTCAGGTTTTGCGTCAATTTCTTCTAGCGAGGCACCATCCAATTGTTGAACCTACACATGTTGCAAATGCTCACAGTATGTATCCCAGTTGGTTCTTGCCAGGCATCTGCGTTTTGTGATTTTCGCCTGGATCGGGGAGGTAGAGAGGTGGGTGGCCATACTAACAGGATCTGACCGAGCGAAAGAGTCAGAAAGGGTCACCTGATTCAGAAAAAAAGTTTTGGTTCGTCAGCACAATACCCAGGGCGGTCGACGATCTTGATGTGTGGAAGGTGAAAAAGTTGGGTCTTTCTCTCTGCACTATGCCTCTCTTAATTAGAAGGCTTAGTGAGTTACTGGCTCCGTTGAAAGCTATTGTGTAGCCGGCTTCCCTATACTGGGGGTTTAAATCCCCGTTCAGGATTGCCGAAGATTCTCTCGCAAACAGTCGTAGGAAATTGAGGATCGGTAGGTATGGGCGTTTTGGATGTTGATATAAGATTGCAATTACTAGGTCATCGAATGTCATGGAGAACTTAATTGCCAGGTAAGATTCTTCCAAAACCTGTATCTCTTTGAACTTAATCCGCTTATTGATGGCAATGGCTACTCCATCGAACCTCTCTTTTGCGTGGCTTGGCATCAGCACTTCGTAGTTAAATATCTTTATGAATTCGTTTTCTTCATTCAAGCCGTGCTCTAAAATGAGTACGATGTCGGGATCAACGGATCTTATGATTTCGTTATAAGCTCTATTTTTAGACTTTCAACCGTTTAAGTTGAGGGAGAAGATCTTCAGGTTCTTGATGTATCTAACACGAGTAGCCAGGGTTAAATATTATTGAGCTGTTTGACCTTAGCTTCCTTATCCCTGGCTGCTGACCTCACCCTTACCAACCTCTTCTTTCTTAATTGATCCTGATTCAAATCGAAGCAGGATTCGGGATAGATATTGATCAGGCCTCGTCTGAAGGCTCGTAATAACTCCTCTTCTAAGATATCGACGTCGAAATCCTACATATCAGTATACTTGCTCCTAATGACTCCTTCAATTAGCTCAGAAACCTTGGAATTACGTGCGATTGGTGTGGACAGGGATGGTGGGGGTAGCAGAAGCCACTGCTACTAGTTCAATTTCAATGTTTTTGGCTGCAGTCCTTTCAAATGGCAGGTTACTAGTTTCCATTTGGGGTTCCTTAGTTACGGCAGGTTCTCGTTTCCGTAGGCGAGGATCGCGAGAAGCCGAACGAGACCTTGGCACCATCTGCTTCGTGCTTTTTATTTTGGCATGGAGAAGATCCACTGAGGGCGAGTTATCAAGAAACCATATCGGCTTAAGACCATTGTGTACCAACATTTTGTTAAGCTTTGTTGCATAGCTTCCTGGTTTTGTTATATTTGTAAGGTGGGCATGCTAGATGCACATCACAAGGTCGGCTTCATACTTTGGTTAATTTTGAGCATGGTCCTGTCCTGATTGGATTTTATCGTCGCCTAGCATAATTAGTGGTAGCTCTTTTGTTTATTTTCTTAATCATGGCTCTCTTCTTGTTCGTAATCAAAGCATTCTTTATTGGGTAAGCGATTGACAAGGTGCAATGGGAGTTGCTGCAATTTAGGCACTTTTTGTTGAGATTAGTGGAGTCCCTTCAAGCATGGTTGGACTTGGCGCATTTGGAACAGACCTTCCGTCAAGTGGTAGTCCTTTGCGTGTTTCTCCATTGCATAGCAGGAGAAGCAATTCAGTAGAAGAACGAACACTTCTCATTCAATGCAGGTGGCAGAGACGGTAAAGTTAAAGATGACCAAGCCTTGCTCTGCCGCCTTTGCGATCGTCTCGGATGTTTGAAACGTCACTTTAAACACATGTGTGTGCTCTTCGCCGTCTTGGTTTTTAAACTTGATTACTTCATCTATCTTAGCCCAAGTTTGTTTGTTCTCTATTTCCTTTTTGATTTCCACGGCATGGTGGGTGCCAACGGAGGGGTAAATACGTCGACATATTATCGACCATTTTTATGTAACATGTGGGAGAACTCTTGGTATTAGGCCGATTTCATCAAGTTTTCTAGGTCTTTGTTCGAGTCACTAAAGGACATATACTCGTAAGCTTGATCTTTAAGCCTGCATAGGGCGATTCCCAGCTTTGAGTAAACTGCCTTGAACACTTTTTCACGAGAAGGTTTCAGGCAATGAGCTTTGACCTAGAGCGGTGCAGGTTTCTCGCCATTGGGGTCATCCATGACGGGCCCAATGAGGGAAATTCTTTTGGACTTAACAGGCCCTTATTGCGGGGCGTGTACCTGAATGTACTTTGGTTGACCCTTTCTGCAATACGTTAATAAAATCTCTAAGAGGGTCCTCCCTCCTGCCCTTACGACTCCGGCCCTGAGTGCGGCCCCCTTCTCTGCGCGGGGGTTGCTTCGGGGTTCAGACACGTCAGAGCCAGGAGGCTTCTAGAGACCTTAAATTGAGAAAAGGTTATTAGAACCAGAGATGTGCTGTTGTGGTGGAAACAGACAAATAAGTAGGGGAGTTTCGCGAAGCTCCCCATTTGACACGTTGTTGCGCTCTCTCCCTAGTGCGGGCACAAGTGCGCGCGCGCGGATGGTCGTATGGAGGAACAAGCAAGATGTCTTGATCCGAAGCGGTGCTCTTCAGATTATGTAAGTCTTCTTTACCTACTAAACCTGGTAGAGAAATTCGCAGGTGGAAAATTATGATGTACTTATTTTGGGCCAAATATTTTAGCTTTCAAGCCTTTATTAGCTTTTAGTTGAGCAATTTACCTCTTGTTGATTGTTGTTTTAGTGTCCCGTTACTTATTTTGTTCTTGTTTGTTTTGAGTCGTACTGTGTTAGATTTTAGTGTTTCTGTTATGGGTATATTGGTATTATGTCATCAACTGAGCATAGCTTAGTGCTCGGGAACTAGCTACGAGGGGAGACTTTCTCCCGTAGCCTTGCAGGTATGTTTAGTCTGCCACCTGTTCCCTGTAGTTCCGCAAAGAAAATAATGGTCAGGTTGGACCAGATCTTTCTTCCTAGTATTTGAGTGAAGATATTCATAGGGTCAGCCTCTTCCTCCTATGAAGATCCCTGTGCCGATGGTAGTCACACCGTCTGTCTTTGTTTATCATTAGGGATGCGGAGTTCTGGACACGGTGGAGTTTTTTAATTGATGTCTTGCTGGCCGCTTGAGACACTTCCTCGGGGTAGATGAGCTTAGCCCGGAGGGACAATAGGTATATTTTCCTAATATTGGCCGAGCTAAGATCTATAAACCTGAATAGCTTGGAGATATCTCTCTTTGCCAGGTTCAGCCTCTCCGTGTAGTATCCATGGTTGAAGATCTTTAGGCCCAGGACAGTACCTAAGGTGGAGTAATCGCATCTGCCCCCTTTAATGATGATGGGCCACATGAACCTGTGGCACGGTGGAACGATTTTGAACTTTTCCCTGTTGTTCCAATTTTCCATCGTTTCTCGTATGGGTTGAAGTTGATTTCTGCTATTGTGCGCGTTGCCTGTGACCCTGCTTTCCTCTCAGTGCATGGGACGATATGAGTGATATCGTTTGCGAATTGCAGATACATCATGTTTCTGTGCACTGGAGTTGGAAGGTTGATGGTGAAGATTGAGTAGAGCAATGGGCTAGGGCAGCTTCCCTGTGGAACGCCCGCCTTTAGTTCGAACTCAGGTCCTTTGTATCCTTCAATCATGAAAAAAGCCCTTCTATGCATGACAAAGTCACACACGATCCTTTTCAGGATTGGGTCTAGCTGGAGGTTCAGAATCTTGTATTGATTTCCTTCCAGCTGGTAGGTATTCACTGAGTATCTCTCTATATAACCCACGGTTTACTTTGGCATAACTTTTATTAAGTGGGACAGGCTTGATTAATGGAACAAGCGAGATTGTAGCGATTATCGGAATGTGGTCGCTTGGTACCACGGGTACAAGCTCATTGCTGATGTTAGAGGGAAAGTCTTTACTCACTAACACTATGTCCTGTTTAGTTACCGAACGATGCGTTAGGAAGGACGGGAAATCCGGCACGACTGTCCCTTTCGAGAAGTAGCTCCAGATTCCTTCCGTTTCGGTCGGTGCGACCGTATTCAGACGCTCAGCATCTGGCCTTTAGGTCTCCGCAGAGCAATGCCATTTTCCTGGGCCCGAAGATGTAGAAATTTAGAATCGGCAGGTAATTTCGATGGGGCAGCTGGTAGACACCTGCCACGGTTAGGCTTTCCACCAAGTTGGGATTTCGACGGCCATGAATGATTCCTCTATGTTTGGTAGTGTCTTGTATGTAATGTTTTTGCGGATCACGTTGGCTGCGCCATCGAATTGCTCCTCTGTGTGGTTTTTGGTGATCACAGTGTAGTTTGGTATTTTTACTATGTTTGGTCTGTGTTTATACCGTGTTCAGAGATGAGGATCAAGTCAGGATCTACTGTAAGCAATATGTTTGCGTAGGAAATGAATTTCCCTTCCCATCCATTCACATTTAGCGAGAGTATTTTTAATGTGTTGTTTGTGTTCTCAATGTTGATTTGGTTGGTGCATTTCTAGTTTATGTGAGTGTGTGACTTTCTCTTTCACTTTTTGTCGCGTCTTTTCCCCCCTTTTGAATTTTCCCAAACTCTGCTTTACTTATGGTGAGGCAGGTATCACTCACCATTTTTATATTTGCTTCTATGATCGCTACGTCTATTAACGCTTCTTGTATCTGCGCATCGTTGGACCATTTAGTTGATCTGTTTGTATTCCCTCGGCAATCTGGCCAATGTTGGGATCTTCATGGAATTGGGTCAGATATGTTCTTTAGAACTGCATTCAGGTTTCCTTTGCATCGTAATTGATAGTGTGACGGGGAGCATTTCTCTTGCTCTTACTCCACGACATCTTATTTTCCTTAGGGTGTTGGGCGCATTCGTCTTCTTTCGAGAAGGATGCGAAGCTTGTGAGGTTGTCCTCAGCTTGCTTTACCCTCCTGTTAGCATTTTTCTCTTTCAGCTCTCGGTTTCTTTTTGGCCTCTATTTTGGAGTCCTTGTTTGTGGATTTTAGAGATGCTTGTGTGGTTTCTTGTGATGCATTTTTTTTCAGTTCTTTTTGCGTCTGCTGGTAACAGCGTCGCTGGATCTTCTTCCTCGGACTAGTATTGCAGTTGCAGGATGTCCCCTGATGGAGGGTTATCCAGAAAGCACATTTTCTCTAGATCATTTTTCTTGAGCGTGATGTTAAGCTCAGTAGCGAAGCAGTCAGGGATGGTAAAGTTCCTCACGCGAGTGTAAAGAATGCACGTGAGGATTTATCTTGATTTTTTATTTCCGACTTTCAAGTATATTTTTTGTGCAGCTCTATCGATGGTTCATGCAGAAGCAATTTTGCTACTTGGGCGTAAGAGATGTTTGCCCGCCTGATTTTCCCTTTTTCTAGGGCAGGAAATCGCCATTGCCCCGTGATTTTGCCAAGAGTTCGGGCATCTTTCCTCGGTTGCTTGGTATTCCCGACAACGGTTCCTTTTACCACTACATCTAGAGCAGGTCAGTTCTTTCTCTTTATATTCTTTTCTTGTTTGGTGCTGAAGTTTCAAGCACCTAAAACATACTTGAACTGTTGCAAACTTTTCCCTCTGAATTTTTCCCCCGCTTATTTTTACATTGAAGAGCAACAATCCACTCTACTTCGCCTTAGCTGTCATTGCTGTGTCTCCTCAGATTATTTTAACACGACATGGTATTTCGTATTATCCCTTCTGTTCATGAACGTCACAATCACCGTATCTTAGCCCATTGCTGATTTCTCTCTATTTCATCTTCTATTTCTTCTTTTGTATGCTGGCCAATCTAAGGGTCAAGCCTTCGTTATATCACATTTCTGTGAGACTGGATCAGGGGTGGGGTACTGGGCTGAAAGTTTATTTCTCCCAAGATCTTTATCCCCGCCTCCTTTGTGAGGGTCTTTATATCCTTCTCCTTTTTGAATATAGCGACATATCCTTTTGGATAATCGATTAGGCAGAGGATTGCCACATTTAGCCTGCCAAATAAGGTTTTATAAACCTCACCCATTATTCGGATATTCTAGGCCACTTAGGTTCTCAGCGGGACCCTTTTGGCACTGTAGTCCGTCATTTTGTCCTGTGTGCAGCCCCTTGAAGAGGGAAGTGCACTTAGTTTCTCACGGACCTTATTGGTTGTTTGTTCGTATGGAAACTTACAAATCTGTATGTTTGTCAGAGTTTTGGGGTTTTTATTATAGATTTGAATTTATTTTTAATTGGGGAGAAGAGGCCTCCCTTCCTCGCTTACCCGCCAATTCGATGGAAAAAGGATTTGCCTTTTTTTGATTAATGATAACGATGCCGACTTATTGACATTGCCGTCCCCCCCCCCCAAGGATGTTTTAATCGCAACCGCATCCCAACATACCATAGAGATGGATGTATGTCCCTCTATGGTCCTGGAAGGGACCCCCGCTGGTAGCAGTTTACGTAGGGAGGTGAGGCCAGGGGCTTAAATAGGGCTGCTACAAAGGAAGATGAATAATAGTAATGAATAGTGCTGATGAGTACGACCGTATTTCTCTCTTTTAAATAGATGGCCTTTTAAAAATTACAAACCAGAAGTTTCGAAGGCGTTTTTCAAAATATTTCTTAAACCGTTACCCCCTTTGCCGGGTAATGTGAGATAAATCTGCTAGAGTACTTTTGTCCAAGAATTCCGACCTAGCAAACTAACGTGTAAATCATAGGCGCTAAAGAATAATTGCCGTTTTCAGATGTAAGGCTGCAAAATGACCAAACATATTTCCAGGAAAAATTTTAGTTCAGATAATGTTCAATAAGTAAAGTAAATTGCGATTTTGTATTAGCGGCGATCGACGCGGAGACACCAAGTTGTCGGAAGTATGGTTTCGGGCTAAAGTTGCACATTAATTTCCGTTTTCTTCGTTTGGATAATGACAGCTTCGGCTATTAGTAATCTTCCGACAACTAGGTGTCTCCGCGTCGACTGCCGCTAATACTGATTTGGAATAAAAGGCGAAGACCCCATTAAGATCTACGATTACAACGTCATTCTCCCAAAAATGACTGTGGAAAGATTTGATGGTGCAGCAATAGCAGTGCGATCTGGACTGCAGTTTGTCAAGGGCAGAGAAATCGATATGGCATTCCTGTCCGTCATTCTAAAGACATACTCTAGGAAGATTGAAGTAAGATCAGGGTATCAGCCTTCAAGAAGAGGGTACATTTCAATCCACGATATGTTTACCCTGTTCGGGAAGGCCCACCCCGTTATCCTCTCCAGTGATCTTAACACCAGATCAAGTATTGCTGGCTACGCTCGAGCGTACAGTCGAGGTAGGAACCTGGACTTACTCCTACGCAGAGGCGCAGCTGAGAGGATTCGGCCGGACTTCCCCAAATTTATGTATCAAGGGTCAGCGACTAAGCCGGACATAGTGATTACAAACCCCAACTTCCATTTCCATCCCCATGTGCAGCCTGGCCCACTTACACCCAGCGGCCATATCCTTATTGCCGTCACGGTGGCCAGCGCTCCCATACCCATACCCTCGCCACTAAGGAAAAACTTTTCGGCTGCAGACTGGGAAGCCTACAGGATTTTATTGTCAGAGGTAATTCCTGAGATGGATGGTGCCACGCAAGAACAATTTGACGAGGAGTTGTCCAGCATCCTTGGTGACTTTACACCGCGGCCAACGTAATCCAGAATGCAATGAACAAGATCATAATACCGACTCGCCCAACACAGGAGAGGATCATCCTACAGCAGCAATTCCACATAATCTACAACGGCGTCAGCGTTGCTAGATATGCCTGCCCAATGGAATTTGTTATAGGCAGGCAGCTAAGACAAGAAGTGAACGATGGGCTGCTGCAGGAGATCAGGGGAAAATGGGACTCCATGATCCATAACCTAGACATCAAGAAAACCCCCTCAACTTTTGGAACACTTTCAGCAAGTTAAGAAGCAGACCAACTTCGAAGACTGACTCGCTAATAGTGAACCTGAACAAGTGTGCTAGGTCTTCCCAACAAAAAGAAGTCTGGAGCGACGTTTCCCGCATCTCCGTAGAGGAGGAAGAAAATTTTGATCTGGGATTCGAGGACAGAGTTTTTGAGCACATGAAAAGGCAGTACAGGATTTTCACTGCGCATAGAATCGCAAACCTCAACAGGCTGAGGAAGTCTGCTCCTGAAGGCATGGAAATTACCCAAGAAGAGTTGAACTCAGCAATCTCTGGCCTTAAGCAAAAGCTCAAGGCCTATGCTGAATAACAGCAAGGGACCAAAAGAAAGCTCCGGTGGGGACAATAACCAGGTTACTGAATCTGTTCAACGTAGCATTAGCGGCAGGATACTTCCTGGAAGGCCTGAAGAGAGCCAAAATAATATTTATTTCTGAACAAGGGAAGTCTAAAGAACAACATAGCTTCCGCAAAAAGGAGCGCGGAAACTGGACTTGCCTTAGCATACCAACATGTGGCCAAGGCGCTTGCCTCTGGCTCTATTTTGGATGTGGTCTACCGGGATGTGAAGAAAGAGTTTGACAAGGTATGAATCGATGGTCTCAAATATAAGATCTCGATGCTTGGGTTATCTTTACCATTTCGGGAAAATCATATAGAGTTACCTGACTAGTAGGAGAGCCGTGATAGCATTCGGGGACCACATCGGAGCTCCATTTGACCTGCTATCTGGAGTCCTACAAGAAGAGTGTCTGAGGCTCACCCTCTTTACGATCTCCACTAGAGACATTTCGAAACCTCTACTTCCCCTAAGCCTAAACGTACAGTACGCGGACGGCATCACCAAGATTGTGACTCGTCCTGGATCTGGAAGAGTGATGTCGAGGGCGACTGCAGCCGTATCCCAGATAATCTCCCGGCATACATAAAAGTAGAAGATCTAGACAAACCAGCACAAATACACTGCAGTCGAAATAGAAAGACGGAAGACGGAGCCCATCTGACTAGAGAACTCAACAACAAATTATTTGCCAATGCAACTATCCTAGGCTTCAGGATCTCCAAATGCGGCATAGGAAGCTACATCAACTCGAAGGTTCAAGTTTCAAAACTTAAACTCAGCAAACTCCGCCGATTTCTCAATCTTAGTATACAAAACAAAAAGAAATTATATACTTCCTTAGTGAGAACAAAGTTGCTGTACCCCCTAGTTCCACTCAACACAGCTTCAAGGAGGAGGATAATTCAAATGCGAAGAGTACAAAATCGGGCCTTACGCTTCATACTAAACGCAAATTAGGACGATTTTGTCACGTTGAGGAGCTTCATCACAGAACCGGGTTGGAGACGGTGATTAGCTTCCTGCATTCACGCAGCACCACCATCTGCGACAGCCTGAAGGGTACTCTCCCACCAGGCACTGTAAACGAGATGTTTAGGCTACAGGACCGGGAGACCGCCAAAATGGTAGCCACACCGGACATCTACAGGTGACCGTACGTCCAACTCGCATACTGACTATAAACTGATTTCTCTAAGTGTATCATCATAACCGTGAATCAAAATATACCTAAATTGCCCAAGGTACCGATTAAACCTTGTTTTAAAATTTCTGACTCTGGACACTATAATTATTAGGTGTTTTTTTTGTAATATCACAAGTATTTTTTCCTTCTAGCTCTAAATGTTAATTTCTAGTAAGGTGTAAATTGTTAACGAAAAATTGAGATGGCCTAATCCCCGGTCAAACTTTCCACCTCCTCCTGTATTTAAATTTCGTAACTTTTTCTCTCTTCTATTGTCCCCAATCCACGTAAGTGTGGAGGTGGTCCCTCATTTTTACCAGCTTTCTGCATGAATAAATGAAATAAATAAAATAGTCATTCCATTTCTGTCAATTCCCTGAAGATGACCGACCACGGTAAAAAGACGTCACGGAATAAAAATGTCTTTTGCGAATATTTTTTTCTCGCCTCCAAGACCCAGACAAAAATCTTGTAAGGAAAATAAAAATAATACAAGTTATATATATATATCTATATGATGGAGGTGTCCTTATTCAGTTTTTCACGGGCCTTTTACCTATATATATATATATATAATTGAATAAAAGTCCCGTGAAAACTAAATAAGGACACCTGTATCATTATTCAAATGAAGAAACCGGCAATTAACGTACAAGTTCAGTCGGAAACCATACTTCCGACATCTCGGCGTCCCCGAGTTGACCGACGTTAAAAGAAGCAGGTTTTAAAACTTCCATTTTACTTTGTTTCCTTTGCCAGAGGACTATAACGGAGTGACATATAGTCAGACTTTTTTTATTTTTTTTAGGGCCAGAAAAGGTACGGCTCGCAGTTACTCCTCCCCTTTGTACCCCTCCCACGATCAGGGCGGCAGAGAAGAGGAGGAGGCCCGCGGCCGACTTGCTCCTGGGGAAACTCCCCACACTTCTAACTCTCAGTTCAAGGGAACCGATAGTGAATTTCTTAATGGGAAGTCTGGAACAAGCTTTAGAAGAGGGTTTATAGCTGTGAGAGATGGATAGTTTTGAGTTAAAAGAGGACAGATTGGTAAGGAAGTAGATTGAGCAACCTCGGTAGTCAAAGATGGAATGGGTGGAATACCATTGCCCGAGGGACAAGGATGACCTGCTGATTAACATGGATTTTGAACCACTGTTATGCATTTACTTATCATTCTTACTTCCTTTCCAATACTCTTAGGACCTATGTTCCTCATACAGAAACGGGAGGACTGCCTAATCTCTGTTCTCTTATTCTCTTAATCTTCCATTCATGTGTTCATTGAGGCATTCAAGCCCTTTGGAGTTATCTTAGCTCGGAGCTCGGAGCTTTGTTTATGTATTGTTAGGTTACTTGTTTTTACTTTCTGAACTTTGTTTCACTTTCTCTTTCATAACATTTTTGCTATTCCACTTTAGTTTCGCTCTGTTTATTGGGTTTACTATTAACTTTCACTACGCTATAACTTTTGTTAAACTTTTTAATACTATAGTTCACTTATTACACTTTTAGTTTACTATCTTCGTTGTTATTTTTGTTTTACTGTTAACTTTCACTTCACTATCATTTTGTTCGCATTATTTCTGTTTACACTTTTGATCTGTGTTGTTTTCTTAGTCGGTTGTTTCTTCCTATTTAGGTTGTTTAAATTCGGTGTCTTATTACGGTGTCAATCTGTTGTTTTGGTTGGTTATTTCTTTTTATCGTTATTCTTGTTTCTTCTCTCTTTTTGAATATCTACTTAAGTAAACATGGGTAAGTGAGAAGACATACTCCATCCAAGAGGAGTGAACCCCTCCACGAAAGGAAAAAAAACATTGGTACCTCTTTGATTCTCAGCTGTTGTCTGTAGCTGGGAAATCGAGTGTTAAAGGGGACTCCATCTCTGGTGTTCATGTGCTCTGCAAATATCGGAGGTAGATCGTCTATCTTCCCTCGTATTTTCTCCGCTCTGTTCCTAATGTGAGACTCGCAGTTTTGTGTTTCTTGTAGCGCTTAGTTTCTCGTTAAAAATTTCCCGCGCCATGATTGGCCAATTTTTGTAATACTTATGTTCGCCTAGAAATAATATATATGATGTAGCAATTTTTTATTAATTCTGACTGCGCTTGTCGCTTGGATTATCTCTTACATACTCGTTGTACGGTAAAGTTCATTTTTCTAAAAAATTTAAAGTGGATTTCATTCGAATGAGTTTGATTGAATACCGTTTGTTGTGCGTTACCGGAGATTCCCCCAGCAGTGATAGGTCCGGAAGTGGCTATTTTATCCTTAATTTGCCTTGATGGAGGCTAGTTGAGGGAAAGGAAGAAGGACTCCTCTGCGCTGCCTGAAGGTAAAGTTGCCTTTTGTTCATTGGACATTTATTCTACCTTCTTTATACCCCTCTTCCTTATTTTCATAACGGATCCCTAAAACTAAATACACACGCAGCTACACACACCTACAGACACGGATCCCACCAGATTCCCTCTTAAATGAGTCCCTTAGGTGTAATGGCGGAGAGATGAGGAAGACGGTCTTCGAGAGAAGGTACGGCGGGCTCAATATTTCCCTCATACGGCTAATTAATTTGCCAAATGGCTACGCAGCCATTTGTTCGAGGGAGGCTGACATCGAAGCCGTCTCTTCCCTGCTTGCCTCAGGCACCCTTCAGAAAATTGATCTCGCACCTCAGACACTGCCACAAATAGGTACACATAGAAATGTAATCTTCCGACGACTCGACCCCTTGGTTGGAGTCCACTCGATCGACCAAATCACGAACGACATTCTTTAGAATCATCCGTGGGCTAAAGTCGCCAAAATAATTAAATTAAAAATGGCGATTAAGGCAAAAGAAAAAGACCTTCTATTTAACGTCTGCATCTGCCCCAAACAGATTGAGTGTGATGAGTTGGTTGACCTGCAAACGTGCTTCAGGTGCTACAGGTACAACGAACACACCACCGCCACTTGCTCCAACGCTACACTCACAGTTTGTTCTGAGTGCGCCGGCCAAGACTAATCCAGGCACGAATGTAAAAGGTCGTTCCTGAAATGCCTCTATTGTGGTGGCTCACACAGAACCATAGCGATGACCTGCCCATTAAAGAAGGAACAAATACAAAAAACAAAGGAAAAAGGCAGAAAAGAGGAGAAAAGAAAGGATAACGCCACCTACGCGAAGGTTGCCAAGGCAGAGAGTAGTGTTGCCACTACAATTACGTTCCTGCAAATAGAAAACGAGAAATCAACAAAAATAATGTGTTGCATATATTATGCACACATTGCTAACCTGACTGACCCTGGCACCTTCGCGAAGGAACTGAGCACCATGCTCGTGAATAACAGCATGGAAAAAATGTGGTTCCCGGCAAACCCTCCGTTAAACGAGGTTCTTCGGGTAAAACTCCAACTGCAGACCGAGAAGAGCGGCCGAAAAGCTCCGGACACGAGGAATGCCATTTTACGGGATCCTCGAGTGCAAGCTATGGCTGCCCAGCAGAAGGCACGAAAGAACTCACACACACCCAACTACCCCAACAAATGCACAAGTCGAGCGGAAGGAAACTGCTGCTGTGAGGCCTAAGAAGGTGGAGCATTCGCCCCGCCCCAAAAGGGCCTCGCAGTCATGTCGACCGAGTAGGTCCTTGTCTACAAAGAATCGGGCTCCCAGGTACATACATTACTCGAGGATGATAAACCTCAGAGCATATGCGTCCATAAAGAACCAGTTTCCTGACGACGCAGTCCAAGAAGATATTGTCAATGGCCTTAGGGCCGGACAATAAAAATGGGACTACGAGACTGACATCCTGAAGATCTGGTAAAGCAAGCTCTCTTCTGCGATCATGTCCAATTCTCAACCTACACTTACGTTGTTCTCATGGACGCAGAGTTCCGTAAGAAAAAGATCCGGCAAGGGGAAGACTCCTCCGTCCTTCCTCTAAGCAACAAAAGTCGACCTAGAATAGAACACTCCTTGCCATAACATCTACGCTACATTACGAACGTAGTATCAAAAGCTAGCCATAAATTTGAAGAAGACCTTACCTGAACCGTAACAACAACCCAAATATGTAGCACTCTTACCGATTATGACAACGCAGTCTACGACAACTTTTCACCAAAATTTGACTTAATGTAATAGCGAGTTTTGCTAGTTACTAAAAAGGCTTGAATGCCAACCAATTTGCACACCAAAAACAAAACAACACGAGACAAACATTGCCAGAGCTACCCTTTGAACAGGGATCTATACATATCTGCTCTTGCGTGCTATATTTTTACTATACTACCTACTTTTGATTTAGATACCATTCCACTATGGAAATATAAATGGTCTTTCAACAAGGACGCTCGCGCTTTGTCAGGCGATAGTGGCCATGTTGTTAAAGCGACTTCTAACAACCTGACACTGAACTGTTTACTAGTACTTGGCATGTCAAGATGGAAGGTTATAGCGTTAAACAGCGTGTGAAAATTATCAAATGTTATTATCAAAATCAGTGCTCCGTTCGACAAACATTTCTATCATCTTCAGCGACGAGACTCATTTTTGGATGAATGGATTTGTGAACAAGCAAAATTGTCAGATTTGGGACGAAAACAATCCACAGAAGATACATCAGCACCAATTGCATCCCTATAAAATCACTGTTTCGTGCAGATTTTCGTCTAATAGAATCATTGGTCCGTACTTTTTGAGAACGAAGATGGGATTGACCTTACCGTCAACGGTGAGACCTACAGATCGATGATAAGCAACTTCTTGTTTTCTCAACTGGATTATATCGATATTGACGACATGTGGCTCCAACAAGACGGCGCTACGTCCCACACTGCGCACGCCACGATAGACATTTTGCACCAGCGATATCATGGCAGTGTCATCTCGCGCCGTGGCGACGTCAACTGGCCACTGAATCATGCGATTTAACGCTATTAGACTAATTCCTTTGGGCTACCTTAAATCACAGGTCTATGCGAATAATCCGCAAACAGTTGATGTCCTCAAAGTTAACATAACAAACACCATCCAGTAAATTCATCCAGATTTATGGGACAAAGTCATCGCAAATTGGGCCCTCTGAATAAGTTCCACCATGGTAAGGCGCGGCGGACATTTGAACGTCGTCAGATTCCACACTTAATGCCATAAAATGTACTTTCAAATTTAAAATAAATTGAGTGTATATATCACACACAACTTGTTTATTTACATTTAAAAATTGAGCGACCTTATTGAAAGACCCTATACTTACTTAAAACTTATACTGAACTTACCTTTACTATCATTATCAAAACCCTTTCACCACTATACTCGCTTGCTTTTGCTCTACTAATCTATACTTCCTAACTTGTTATGTCCAAGGTACAAATCCAATAATTCCAGGACTGCTAAGATTTTCTTGTTATCATTATTTCTCTCGTTACGTTATATTTTCCAAAAGTAGGTAAAGTCAAGTATATAATGCTAAACGTTTCCGAAGATTATCTTTTCGCGTAAATTTTTCCAGGGAAAAGTTATTTTCCTCCAAGTGTCAAGAATAAGTGTGGTACATAAAAAATACCACCCAAAGTGTTAGTGACACCATAACTACGGAGTACGGAAAGTAAACAGACATCCCAGAATTTTTATTCTCAAAGAAGTAAAGTGGCATTAGAATTTAAAAAAGTTCTTTTTTGCTTCTATCATTCCTCCTAACATACCTTCACACCCAATAAACAGACTGACTAAGGACCGACAATGACAAAATGACGAACAACATCCAGCGAATTAGTCGTAAGACTCTCTTCGAAAGGCCTAAACCTGATTTTTGGGGAGTGCTTTGCTAAAGTGTACGGGGACCGTGGACGTCACGCTCGTCAGGCTAATAGATACATCGTTCGGTTACACGTCAATATGCCATAACGAAGCCAACGCCAAATTTCTAACCTCATTTAATAATTTCAATTTGAGTCATCTTATCCCTCCTCAATCCAAGCGCACAGGAGCATTGTATGCAGAAGGTTAGACTCCTGAGTGGTTCACTACGCGTGCAATGAGATCAAAGAGGAGATAGAGCGTAGAGGAGACACAGCCATAGCCTAAAAGGCAAAAGAACTTGGCTCCTGCTCTTCCATGTCAGGGTGTGTCCAAACCAAATAGAAAGGGAAGAGTTTACAGTGGTGCAAACATGCTATAAATATAACCAGCACAAAACTAGAACATATCCCCAAACCCACGATCTTGCTCGATAGGTAGTCAATCTGGTCACAAATTGAGGGACTGCAAGAACAGTACACCTAGATGTGCAAACCGCAACGATGACACGGGGTCATAGCGATGTCATGCTCAGTCAAAAAGGAAGCCATCAACAAGGTGCAACAACAAAAAAAAGAGAAAGAGGAGGCAAAATCTAACAGGACTTAAGCCAAGGTTGCAAGAGCAACAAGCAAGGAAACCTCCACCTAGTGGACCTACCTTAAGGTCGAAAGTGAACAATTAACAAAAATAATGTGTTGCATATACTACGCGCACATCGCAAAGCTTACAAATCCAGGAACCTTCAGCAAATAGCTGAATCAGATGCTAGTCAAGGACGGCATGAAAGAGAGGTGGTTTCCTGAGAATCCTGCCTCAGATGATCTGCTAAGAATTTAAATGCAGCCTCATAGAACAATTACTATAGAAATTGAGACAGTCCACCCCTCCAGTAGTAAAAATCCAGCAGACTTCAGTCCACATCCTATAATAAAGTCAACACAACCAATAGTTAAAAAACTCACACCAACTTTAGTAGCAAACCAATCCTCCCAACAACGTGCCTGCAGTAAAAGATCCCTTAACCAACAGAGAGTAAGATCTACCTCAATATCAAGGGATCATATGCATAAATATCACGGCAGGAAAAAAACATGAAAATCTTAACCACGGCTCACAACCAATCCTCCAATGCCCTAAAAGACAAAACTATCCGTGAGGGCGTGACAACAGGTATGTGCAAATGGGAATATGACGATGGCATCCAGGAGAAGGTTGTTAAAGACGCCATCCTTCTTGAGATAGGCCGATTGAACCAGGAAGCCTTCGCCACGATCACAACCTTGGAATTCAATAAAAAAAAGATACGGGAGAACTAGATCCCCACCACCTAGCCCCTCCCCTCAAAAGAAGCACGACAAAAGGAACAACTAAACGATAGATAACATGGAAAGACTGACAAAAGACAACAATTATACAGATGAACGCGGGCGGATGGGACAACAAACAAATAACATACGGCAACGTAATTATACAAAGCGACCCTGACATAGTACTAATCTCCGAAAATGAAGTCAGTACCACACGAAAACAAATAAAGATCTTCAGCTACAATGTCATCTCCAAAACCACAGCTTTGAACGATTCGACAGCGCTGCTATCGCAGTCAAATTAGAGATTTAGTTCAAAACACTCTCATCTTTAGACCAATCCTTTCTGGCCATCGAGATCTAAATCACTCTGGAGCCCTTGGTGGTGTCCACAGGGTACCAACCTCCGAGACGAGACTATATCTCGAAGCGCAATTTTCTCCAACTTTGAGCACAGTGTTGTTTGGGGGAGCCCCTAACGCCAGATGCCAGGAATCCGGATACAGGAAGTCTAAACAAGAAAGAGAAGAACTTGAAGAACCTTATTACAGGTGTATTGTTGCTAGCACCGAAGGTGGACACAGGAGCTATATGACATAACAGAAAAATACGAAAGACTATTTGAAGAAATTAGATGGACTGGCAGAGATACAGTTAAAAGTAGACATTTAAGAACACTAAGGACTGAAATGAAGACACATATAACAGAACAACAAACAGCAATTTGCAATGACCTCATAGAGAAACTAGACGAAGAAGTGGATCTCCAAAGATTTTGGAATACACTATCAAGATTAAATGGTAAGCCACTTGACAAAAACATACTGGTAACAAAGACGACGAGACAAAAATAGGAGCAACAGAAACGGAAAAAAGAGTTCAGAGACTACTGGAAGAATGTATTTTCCATCATTCCAAAAGAGAACGAACACTTTGACCTAGACTTTGAGAAACACATCCATGACGAATTAAGAAAAGAACTAGAAAGGACATACCCCTTCAACAATAGAACTGCTGACAGAGAGAAACAGGAAAAACGGATTTCACCAACCTTAACTTGTTGAGCGCCCCCCGTAACATCTTAGAGGGGCTGGTCAATATAATGAATGCTTGCCTAAACGTTGGCTATTTTCCGGACGAATCTTCATTCCAAAAGCCGGAAAACCGCAGGATAGACCAATAAACTTCAGGCCCAATTCTCTCCTCCAAGTGTCAGGCAAGGTCTTCAAATAGGTCCTTGCTAATAGAGTCCAAGTATTTATGGAGGATATAAACCTCCATAACCCACACCAGCATGGATTCAGAAGAGGGAGGGTGACTGATACGGCGCTAGCAATCATCACAGAAAAACTGGAAAAGATTGCTAGCCATAAAGGGTATGCTAACCTGGTGCTCAGAGATGTTAAGAAGGCATTTTACAAAGTATGGAGGACTGGGCTCCAGTACAAAATAATAAGATTTGGACTAAACCCAAGACTAGACAAAATTCTATGTGACTACGTGACAGACATGATAGCGTATATACAAATATACGACCACGCGGGATCAGACGTTGAGCTAACTACAGGCGTACCACAAGGAAGGAGCCTACGCCCCCTTCTATATAATATATACAACCTCGATCTACCCGATCCGGTCAGACATCTCTCAGATCATGCCTTGGCCCCTTCAAAAGTCCTGAACTCATGGCACAAATTACAGCCAGAGAAATCGACAATGTCAACAGGTACGAAAGAAGATGGAAAATCGCGACTAACAGCCAGAAATTTAAGGTGATACCCCTCTCCCGTAGGAAACCGTCCCATATTAAAAGAGCAGCGTAAACGAAGGTCGAGCTTACCAAGCTATTCAGGTTCCAAAACATGTACATGACCAACAGAAAGAAGATCTACAACGTGCTCATATGATCAAAGCTATCCTCCTATTACTATCAACACTAGTTCCAAAAAGAAACTACGACTCTTCCAAAGAGTACAAAATAAAGGAGTAATCTTAATCACCAACGTTGGAAGGAGAGAACGAAGGAGGCAGAGGGACCTACATCAGATGATCCCGATGACCCCAATTAACTTGGAACTGCAAAAAAGAGCCCGTAAACTCTGGGAGAAAGTTCTACGGCACATGATGGATGAAATCAGACAGAGACAAATTAACATCCCGTTGGAAGACATACACAGAAGAACGCTAAACTTCATCAGTAGTAAAGCACCGACAGAAAGGCAAGAAGAACCAATCTACATATAAGACTACTCATATGAAACAACAACAAACAATAAAATACGCACAGAATATACAATAAGAACAAGACTAAAAATACATAAACGAACAACTAGAAAAATACAAAAGATACATAAAACACCTACAAAGGCTTGAACGCCACAAGAAACCACTATAATCTACATGAAACAAAATGAAAACACAAGCAATACCATCACAAACCAGGAACAACACCACAAACAAACAAGCAATAGCATCCCAAACCAAGAACAACCCCATAAAAAACAGAAAAAGAGTACTTAAAAGAACATAAATCTAAGACTAAAAACAATGAGAAGAACTCCAATCTCAGATAAACACCTGAGATTCCTTATTGCCAGGGAAATCTGTCCCTTCTATCCATCTCCCACTATTATATATATGCATATATGAGTGCAATCGCAATCTTATATATGCGTATATATTTTACTTTCACAACTTAATATATCCCATGTCCACATGAATACTTCTAGATATTTGATAGCAGACGTTGGTAAATTTTCTTACGAAGATTTTCGGACAGCGATTCAAACCTCATAACTTATTGAAGCTAAGTGCTTCGTTTCCTCCCGGAGAAGAAGAATTTGAGACTAATTGACAAGACTTCACTCTACTAAGAGTCTTCTTAGGGAGTGTCGGTTACGGAAGCTGAGCCTCATAGATACTCTTAAGGACAGGAGCCATATCTAAACCGAGCGGCTTACTCGGCGTAGGCCAAAGCTTAGCCCGGGATGGAGTAGTACCAGTGTGAGTGGTGGTTACTTTTGAGTCGAGAAAACACTGTTAGGCATAGGCGGCAGGCAGGTTACAAAGGTTCAATGACAGGCTAGCGAAATAAGCCAGACGAATAATTGGATTTCAGCCACACCTTTAAACTTCCTGTGTTCTCTCCTTTTCTTTGCTTTTTTTACCTTAGAACGCCAAATGAAGAAAATCAAGAAGCTCGATTAAAATAATGGAAGCAACGAAAAGGGTCCATTTGCGGACCATAAAAGGAGCAGAAAAACCGGAACACACTCTTGTATTCAACATAATATATAAGGAACTAGGCATAGTACTCATCTTACTTATAGTCTACTCAACCAGCTATATGGCCATATGTCAAAAGGAAAAAGATATGGATAACTTACTCAGTAAGAAAGCCACATCAAGTTTCCAGAAAATCGGACTAGAAGCTGAAGTTCCTTCACAAGTGAAGACACAAAAGGCCATATACTGTCGACAGATATAAAAGACAAGAATGGGATAAAGTTAACGAAATTGTGAAATTCAGGAAAAAAACTAACAATGAAGAGTACACCTATGTTTTTAAAGTATTGTTCAGACAAACGGGCATGACACGTAAGGCGAGGGAGAACGGCCTCTTAGCATCTAACCTAATGATAACCCAGGACCAAATCAAAAGCGATGAATTCATAAATGCTATCACTTGTTTCTGCTGCTTCGCTTTAGATCAAGATACGTCTATGGACTGCCCCCTAAAAGAAGAAACAAAATGCTCAGAATGCAGCTCAACTTTACACACATAGGAAGATTGTAAAGGCCAAGAAAAGAAGTGCGCGAATTGTAGCGGGAGCCATCGCACGATGGTGATTGCTTGTCCTATTAAGAGAGAGATTATCGAGAAGAAGAGGAGAGAGAAGATAAGGCATGAGGAGGAGAAAAAAACAAACATATGCCAAAGTAGCTAAGGCAAAAGTGGAACAAATAATACCAGTAAAAAATATAATAGAACTCAAACAGAAAAAATCTTTAAACATCCTGGCGTACATACTACATGCTCACATAATGAACGTTGTGAACCGTGGCACCTATTCCAAGTAACTTAAAAGAATGCTAAGTAATAACGGCTGGAAACCTATGTGATTCCCGGAGAACACGCCATCGGCGGACATATTAAACATCAAATACACCATGCCGACACCGGAAACCCAAACACAAGCGGGTGAAAATGAGCCCACCATCCAATTGACTAGTATGCACCCAGGGTTACTAAGAGATTCAAGACTTAGGAACAAGCAAACACAGGAAGAGGAAGAGGGAATGGCAGTGGAATTACCTGTACCCAATGCAGGCTACTCCGAAACTCAACAGGAAAGAAAATCAATAGAAGAAGAAGGAAAGGAGGAATCCCGCCACCAAACTGAGAAGGAGAATAAGGGTAAAAGCGCATTAATCTAAGTGTATACGTCCCTGAAGATACATCCATCCCCATAGGAAACAATAAGGTAATCATCATAGGGATATAATAAGGACACTTTAAGTACGTATTCGAAGGTCCGTATTCAGCTAACGAAGTCCACAAATGTCTAATGAGTGGGGGAATAATAATCCCGAAAGAGATATGCTTTAATATAAAGAAAGAAGAATTTAAAAGGAAAAGAATCGGTCGGACAAAATTCCCCTTTGAAAGAGAGCTAAAGAAAGCTGAGAGAAGATCTTCACTGGAACAATAGAGAAAAATGGAAAGGAAAAGAAAGCTTAAAATAGTAAGTCACAATGTGTCAGGTTGGGATGCCAAAAGGCACTCGTAATGTAATTCATACTTCAAACTTGAACCTAAGATCATCCTACTAAATGAAATCAACATCGATCCGGAAATATACCCCATTAAATCATTTAACTATACAACAATCTACAAGAGAACTGAAGATATAAAAAAACGACGGAGTAGAGATAGCCGTCCGAAATGACACAGCATTTACAAAATTGAAAGAAATAGATGATGCCTACTTAGCCATCAAAGTAAAGATTGAAACAGGATATGTAATAATTATGGCAGGGTACCAACCTCTAAGGAGGGAATATGTGCCTATACATAACTTGCTTGAGATATATGGACAAAATGAACAAGTAGTATTCTAAGGAGAGCTGAACAACCTATTTCAACAACAGCGGAAGAAATGTAGATCTGCTAATAGCAAGAGGCATAGTTGAGAGGATCAGACCGGAATTCCCTACCAACAAGGGCTTAAGAAGTACAACTAAACCAGATATCTTGCTAGCTTTCCCTAAATTCCAATATAACTATTTGATAGAAAGAGGCCCAACCACCATTAGCGATCACGAAATTTTGGGAGTAACTTTGTCCGCAGACCCTATACAAATAAAATGCCCCGTCAGAAAAAGCTTTAAAAAGGCTAAATGGCGCGGCTACGCCAAAGACTTAGCAAATCACCAGCAACCAAATCTAAACAATGCAACCCTGGAAGGGATAGATGAGGCACTAAATAACATCAATAAAGAGCTAATAGATACAGACAAAAATCCTTTCCCCATAACAACGTTCAGAACAGGGTCACATCATAGGTATACACCCCAATTAGCAGATTTGGAAAAATAGATATTTAAACCTAAGAGAAAATATAAAACGAGTTGGTCCAGAGAGAGTTGATATACAACGCCTCCTCAACATTAGGACGGAAATGAACACAACAATTATGACAGAGAGAGGCATAAGTTGGGACCAGATAGTAGACGGGATGGACTCCGAACTAAATCCTACAAAATTCTGGCAAAAAATCAACATGGTGAGAGGCAATAAAAAGCTGATAACAAAAATATCCATCAAATACAATGGAGTAGATGCGTTAGAACCAGAACAAATTTAGGCCGCGTTTAGAGAACACTGGTATAACGTTTTGAACATATCACCTGAAGAAAACGAAGATTTTGACCGCGACCATGAACTTAGAATAGTTGAAGAGATGGATGGAAACAGAGGAGAAGTAACACCCAATCACTCTGCTTCTAAGAGTGTAATGATGGAACAAGGAGTAGACCTAATAATATTTGAGGAACTTAAAAATACTCTAAACAACACCAAACAGAGGTCCTGGAGACAGAACGATATCCCGCACAAACCTGGTAAGAGCGCCAGATGTATTTCTTGTCAAAATAGTAAAAATCTTTAATGCGGCAATAAGCGCCGGATATTTTGCTGACGCCCTAAAAGAGGGAAAATACTATTTTTGCCCTAACCAGGCAAGCCCCCTGACTAACTAGGAAATTTCAGGCCAATAACTCTGCTAGAAAAAGTGGCCAAACTACTTGAAAAATTGATCGGCAGGAGATTGAGCCAACACCTAGGATTCAACGATCTAATTTCTACCCACCAGCACGGGTATAGGAAAGGTAGAAGTACCGAGACTGCACTGGCCGTAATAGTAAAGGGTGTAGCAATAACTTGGACAGATTTTAAATGTGAGTTAGGTTTAAACGTCTAATGAATTTTTTATTTTTCTTTCAGATTTAATAACTTCAGTCTTTGGCAATTTTAACCATGGAAAGATTAATAAACGAACAACGTGTTAAAGTTATCGAAGCCTATTACGAAAATGGACGTTCAAACAGAAACGCATTTCGGGCACTTCGCGATTTTTTTGGTCAACATAATTGACCAATCGAGAGTGCATTTGGAAAAATTCAAACAAACTGGGTCGGTGGCGGCTATAAAAACGCCATTGCATACTCGTTTACGCCGTTCAGCTGAAAACATTGCTGCAGTGCGCGAGAATGTGGCCGAAGATCCAGACACCTCTATTCGTCATCGCGCGCAGGGATTGAACCTCTCCACAACAACGTTACATCGAATTTTGACAAAAGATTTGTCTCTACCCGCCTACAAAATTCAATTGACACAAGAACTGAAGACTGCTGACCATTTGAAGCGCCGTACATTCGTCAATTGGGTGCACGAGCAAAGACAAGCCGATGATGATTTTTCGCCAAAAATCATCTTTATTGATGAAGCCCATTTTCATCTTGGTGGATTCGTTAATAAGCAGAATTGTCGCATTTGCGCTGATGAAAATTCCAGGAAGATTTTTGAAAAGCCACTGCTCCCACAAAAGGTCACAGTTTAGGGCGCATTTTTTTGGTAGAGGAATCATTGGGCCGTATTTTTTCGAAAATGATGCCGGAATTCTGACAAGCGAGCGATACCATGCCATGATAACCAACTTTTTATGGCCAGAATTGAATTCTATGGATGTCGAAAATTTGTGGTTGTAACAGGAAGGCGCTACATGCTACACAGCCAATGCAACAATGGTTTTATTGGTTGAGAAGTTCCTAGGTCGCATCATCTCTCGAAATAGTGAGGTTAATTGGCCACCAGGATCGTCTGACTTGACGCCTTTAGATTTCTTCCTTTGGGGTTATCTCAAAAGTAAATTATATGCCAAAAAGCCAACAACAATTCAATAGCTTAAGGATGAGATAATAAGGCATATTGGTGAGATCGAGGAGTAACTATTCAGAGACGCCATCAAAAATTTGACCATCGAGTGGAGGTGTGCCGCCGAAGTCTTGTTGGACATTTAGGTGATATTATTTTTTACACATAATTGCCATGACGTAATTAACATGATCGAATAGTGAAATCAATTATTTTTTTTTATCAATACCACTGTTTTATTTACTGCTAACTTTGATCCCTTTTAATGGAACACCCGTTAGAAACAATAGCCAGAGCCAAATATGACAGAATATACACAGATCTGGTATTAAGAGACGTGCAGAAGGCTTTTGATAAGGTCTAGAGAATAGGCCTAAAATACAAGATCAAGAGATTAGGACTTCCACCTATCCTAAAAAAATGCATATGTGACTACATCACAGACCACACAGCATTCATCAGCATAAAAGGATATCGAGGACCCAATTTTGAAATCAATCAAGGCGTTCCCCAAGGAGGATGTCTCAGTCCGACGTTATATAACATATATGCAGGTGACCTTCCAAATCCAATCTACGATACCAGCAAATACGTACAATTCGCAGACGACATATCGATAATTGCTAATAGTCCATGCAGGCACCCACCAACAGCAGCCAGAATCACTGCTGCCGAAATCGAGAACATAAATAACTTTGAAAAAAATGGAAGATAAGGACAAACGCAAACAAGTTTACCATTATTCCTATAGGACGAAGAAAAACATCAAGAGTAACAAATAACGAAGAAAGGTACAGATACCAAAAGGAAGACACGTCCTAGGACTAAAGATAACTTCAAACGGGTACCTAAAACACACCACCGAAAGAATCAGACTAGCAAAAACTAACTTAGTGAAACTTTCCCAGTTAAAAAACCTAAATACAAGAAATAAATCAAAATATACAACCTTCTGTATAAATCAATATTATTATAACCCGCAATTCCACTCATCAATCTAAATAAAACCAAGAACGTGAAATTACAGACAGTACAGAACAGCGGTGTACTATTAATTACAAATACAAGAAGGAGAGAGCGCAAGAGACAGATAGATCTGCACCATAAAATAGAGATGGATTCAGCAAATGTATCCCGACATAAAAGAGTGGTAAGAATTGAGGAAAAACTAGAAACACTTCTATACGAAGAAGAAAAAGGAAGATGGAGATCCCAATACAGCATAAAGCAATCAATAGAGGAGATTTTAGGGGCAAAAAACCGTTAAATGGAGCTAACCCAGCACCAATATTTAGATAGTGTAGGAAGCCCTACAAAAATTTAAACAAAGCATAAAAGTCACCAACAACTGCGAAATATTCCGATAGAACAAAATATAATCTTAGAAGAAGAATAGAGGCGTGAGAGCCCCTAGAGTTTTAAATAAAGGATAGGAAATATAAGTTGAAGACAAGAACTCAAGTGATGGCAAGTCACCCAGCAACCTGCACTCACTCTTCTCATTCCATTTTACCACTGTACCGTAATCATTACTATCCACCCTACTCTAACTATATACTTTTAACTTCTAACTTTTTCAAGACTTAAGACGTATTTCCATTTCTGTTCATTCCCTGAAGATGACCTAACATGGTCGAAAGACGCCTAGGAATAAAGAATGTCATTCGCGGATGTTTTTCCTCGCCTCGAAGACCCCGTTAAAAACTTGCAAAAAATATTAAGAAAATACAAGTTAAAATCAATAACGCTGCCACAGCTGTGGACTTTAATATAACCTGCATATATATATATATATATATATATATATATATATATATATTTAAACTTGTAAGAAATATTAAGAAAATAAGAGTTAAAATTAGTAACGCTGCCACAGCTGTGGTCTTCAATAGTACATGTGGCTGTAACGTTATTCATATATATATATATATATATATATTTGTGTATATATATATGTATATTTTTCTCAAAGTAGCACGAGAGAATGATGAAAATGAATTCATTAAACCACATTGAAAGAGAAAACGGAATAATTTTTCCTTGCAGTAATATTTTTATTACCTTTTTTCAAAAAATCCGTGCAGGGAAGAGATTCGAACCAGGCACACTGAGACAGTGATCACCGCTTTGATCGCAGTTAAAAGTATGCCGTTAGTACACTACGCTACGCAGAGTACTAACGGCATACTTTTAACTGAGATCAAAGCGGTGCTCGCAGCCTCAGTGTGCCTGGTTCGAATCTCTTCCCTGCACGGATTTTTCGAAAAAAGGTAATAAAAATATTACTGCAAGGAAAAATTATTCCGTTTCCTCTTTCAATGTGGTTTAATGGATTCATATATATATATATATATATATATATATATATATATATATGTGTGTGAAAATCACAATAACATGTGACATATTAGATGCTCACTAACCCTTAGAAAATAAGGAAATATGATAAACAAGCGATTTCCCGTTCTTTTCAGAAGAGCAAAAAAAGATTATACATAGATTCAGAAAGAAAGATTAAATAAATATAACGTGTCTTACCCGTTAAAGAAAAGGAAATAATATGTGCGGCTCGAACCAATGACATCCATCGATCTTCGCTATTCAGGGTACCAAACTAGCAGCTGGGTAGCTTAAGCAGCTGGCTATGATATATTTGGCTTTACAGTAACCCCACCAAATACATATATGACCTTTGATTCAACAGATGCCTATATAACATCTGATAAGTATAAGTTTCTTTGTTAACTCGAAGGTCCAATTTAAAATCCTTTTAGAAATTTGAAGCCTGGTATTCATTATCAGAAGTACTACAAATTCAATTTCAATTTTGCTTCAGAAGAACGTGATGAAAAATATTTCTATTTAAGAATTTTCATCGTCCATTACTCTAGACAAGCATTCCTCAGATCTTAACTATCAAAGACTCAAAATGAAGCGCACAATTCCCAAAATGTAGCGCACAGTTTTTAACACTAGCTATTTGTCTTTCAGTTTTCAGCTGATTAATTCCTAAGCATTGTTATTTTTGTTAATTATCTTTCTAGTACAACTTTGAAATATAAAATTTTGATCTTCAATAAATTATTTTTGAAAAATCATAATTTGGTCTCAGCGAGAAAGGAGACTAACACTTTACTTATAAATCTACTTCATTCTCCTCGGAACTAAGGTAGTTATATATACTGATTCTTTGGACTTTCTCTCTGAAGGAATTTCGTTTCTCCTCATCTCAAAACAGATCATGTGTGGAAAAAAACTTTATAACTCATTTAGTGTTTTTGCGCTATAAAGTAAATTCATAGACCTATTTTTTAAAATAGTATAAAAATACAGCTGATTAATTTTACCTTTATTTATTTAATTCTCTTATCAAATGGTGTATGTGAGTCTTTCTGCTTAGTTAACGAAAGTATTCGAAATTCCTATAAGCATTTTTCCCTTATTTCTTTCTTATTTTTATCCTAATAGAAGCACTTAGCTCCATCAAAATTTTAGGTTTATTTTCCCTAAGAAAGAATATCTAACACATCAATTTCTCTATAGTGTGAGGACATTCATGTTTAATGCTGCCGCACCTAAATTGCTCTTCATATAGCAATTTATAAAGTTAAATTCAATGTAGAACACACATTTGAAATATGATCAGATGGAAGCGTAATAGAGTTAAAATATCAAAAGCATGAAAATCCTGTCGGAATTCTACAGACTCACAGTTATTTTCAAAGTTTACGATAATAAAAGAGAATTTATCAGGGAAGATTGATCATATCAAGCCTTAATGATACAGAAAAAATGTAGTTTTACAAGAATACGAAAACTGTTGAGTTGATAATCACACAGTTCCTTTGAGCTGCAATGCTGCACTGTGGAAGTAACAGTCTTCTAAATATAGGAAAATATTACTGAGGTCTCTCACCCTAGAAACACATAGCACTTTAGCAAGAATTGGAAGAAGAATTAAATTTTATAAGTCAAAACAGAGGAGAAAAGAACTGTAAACTTAAATTTCATGTCCATATCGCAGTAGATATAAACTCAGTCCTCTATTTAACGGACCCCGATTTAACAGATTTCGAATTTAGCTAAGTCCTTATCAAATAAACTTGAATGCCTCTCAGAGTTGATTCCTTACCAGACACTGAGATCCTATTTCCGAATGTAAATTGCGATAAGAGACCCAAGTTCGATTCTTTCCTCTTTTTTATTCCGAAGATTAAAGTGATGAAATAAGTATATATAAATATGCGCAAAAGTATTAAAAATAAAAATAGTTAGTATAGGGAGATTCATTATTAATATTACAAGCCAAATGTAAACATGATAAACTCTGTTAACGCGAGCGCAGGAAAGTTTTGGTCATAAGGTATATGGCTACTATCATTTAGCATTGTAATCAGTTGGGGAAAACACCCACAATTCTTAATTTTTTTTTTTTCAAAACGACGAATTGGTGGATATCGTGATACCCTGGTAAGTGAAAAGCGTCGTGCCGTGTTTCGGCGACTACTTAAACGTAAAATAAATTGTCACAAAATAAAAACAAAACCTTAGTTGGCGAGGTTAATATCGCCAGTGGTGCATGGCCTCATAATATTAAAGGCAAGTTACAGAGATGGTATAATAAAAACAAATTGGTCTAGCATAAGTTTTACTTAGTGTGAAATAATATTGAACGGACAAAGTTAATACCAAATGAGTAAAATGTAAGTGACAAACGCGTTTCTTGTAGACGATCTCGGTTCATTAGCCCTTGGCTCGTAGCTCCCGGGGCTTTCGTAAGTACAATTCCTGGTCCGCATCTACACGACGGATTCAATCCGTAGAGAAGCCATAAAGTACGAGAGACGATTATAAAATGTTGATTTCTTAAAGTTTTCTAGCTTCTGTGGTGTAATTTTATGGTATACCGGTATTTATCGTATGTAAGTATTTTCCCCCTTTTAATCCGTTAAATCGAGGGTCGAGTGTATTGTCAAAATTTGCGGTTTTTTAGTCATGATCACACAAAAGGTATCATCTAAAAGAAGTGGATTTATTTTAAGAGATAACTGGCAACGCAAGATAAATATATAGCAAAATGCATGGATCTAAAGCATTCTGAGATATAGCGCATGTCTATTTATCTCGTCATGGGGAGAGACTATTATTTTACACTGTTGCCCTTGAGCTCACCAACGAATGTCAAACTGAATTTTATGTCCATTTCATTATCTGGTCAGAATCCGCTATGGCCAAGGCAGCATGGTGGACTACTAATACTAATATTACTACTACTACTAATAGAATAATCTGACCAAAAACCAAAGTAACTTTTTCACAAGAGTTTTTTTTCACCTTGAGGAATTCACTATTGCGAGGACAAACAGACGCTAGTTTGGTCACACAACTTCAAAAGTTACGTTAGATATGGTCTGATACTTTACCCCCCCCCCCCTTCCCCTTTGCGTCACTGGCCCTAAAATCCTTAAGATCGCGCACAAAGAAGAATTATCATCAGCAGATTTCGTAGCCCATTAATATAAACAATGGAGGGTCGGATAAAAACAGAGATATGCCTCACCATTGAGGAACACCAATGTGAAGTTCCAATTAAGAAAAGATTCACCTCTTAGTCAAGTCTTATCATCGAGAAGCCCACAAGTGTAACCCAAGGATTGAAATAATCGTGCATTCACAATCCCCTAGCTTATATCGTCAATTCTGACTATCGAGAAGCCTGGAAGTTTAACCAAAGGATTGGAATAATCGTACATCCATAATCCCCTCGCTTATATCGGCAAGTCAAGAAACATCGCCACACGCGCCTCACTGAACTGGGGATTAGCTCAGAGATACTGTCAGCTTTTTTTCTAAGTCAGCCTCACCTCCGCGACAACTTACGCCCCGAATCATCATATCAACGAGGTTCTTGTTCAAGGTCATCCCAGGCCAGACTTTCATTTAGTTAAAGATTAAAGGAATCCAACTTATTTATGTTCTTTAATTACCATTTCGTACTGAATTGAACTTTTGTATCAACTATCGCGTAGTACTCATTAGTATTATTAATTTTTATTTAGATACTCTTATTATAGCCTTAGTATATTTAAAGTTTTAATATTTCATTTTTTTAGGTAATCAAAAGTATATTTTGGCCCTAGTTGTTTAATTAAATTCTCGAAACGCTGCATATGGCAATAGATATATAATATTAAGAATACTTCCTGGTTAAAGAATCAAGACAAAAGATAAATAAAAGTATAACACTCATAGAGAAAAAAAAGGAACGGAGTTATTCATATATGAAACAAACGTACATGCATACGCGGCCGTATACCACGATATTCACCTATCACAGAATTGTCTCATCTTTTCTACAATAAAATTCATTAAAAAATCCCTAGTGGAGCAGGCTCCAAGCAGAGTTTTAGAGGTTGAAGATTAGGTCCAATGAGGAAGAGAGGTAGAAGTAGGCAACAGCATGAAATGACAATACTTAATCAGAACGAGATATATGGGATTCTGTATCGGATGGAAGCCAGTGCAATTTCCAATGCAAGGTGGATGCACGAGAAAAAAACACGGTATAGAAGAATCCCGGCTGCAACGATTTGAACGGGTTTAAAATTTTTAAGAGGTTGAATAGCCGAATCCTGTGATGCAACAAGGAAGTAGTTGCGCTAGGTAAGGCGGAAGGTGACGAAGACATGAATGCCAATCTCAAAGTTATTTTAATCAAATTATGAACGTTTACGCTCATGATTAAGGAGGAAGCAGAGGGAGATTTACAAAAGCTTGCAACATGAGTTTGAAAGATAACAATCAAACGTGAGGCCAAGATTTTTTGGGAAGTATCAGGAAAAAGTGCACAAAAAGCGCCAAGGACCACATAGCTAGAGATAGTTTTGCGATTCGCATTGCTATTTGGTGTGCCCGTATGTTTTACTTAATTTTCTCATGATTGTGGTCAAGAAAGTTGACAAAGAGCCATTTTGTGATGATGATATTTGCGGATAGTAGATTTCTAAGAGTCCCATCAAACAAACTGAATAAGGGAAGATGCATCTTTTAGTAGAATAAGCATAGGAAATTAATATTGTTTAGTAAAATAAGCGTAGAAATGAAAACAAAATTATGCCAAAAGTGATAAAAAACAGGAGTTGCCTAAGAAGCGAACCTCGCGGAACAACAAAAATCATCTCCACCAGCCAAGATACATCATTACAATCCTAGAAAAATTGTTTAGGAGATAAAGGTATGTTCGAAATCAGGTGAGAGAATTTTGAGTGAAATCCAGCAATTTAGAGAGTCGATGAAGAAGAACATTATTGTCATTTCTGTCGAATACCGCGGAGGTACAGAAGTAGTAGAATGGACAGTTGAAAAGCGTCTGATAAGAAACAGTGGTATGCCGGGGTCTAAAGCTGAGTGTAAAGGAAAGAGAGAAAAAAACGGAATGATTGGATAAGAAAGTGATCAGAAATAGCTTTAGAATTGTCAGTTATGGTTAGGAGATGAAACATAAAGGAAGGGGCTACTAGGTCAAGTGTATTTCCATGAGTGTGAGTGGGGAATGACGCACATTGAGTGAGAGAATAACGTTTAAATATTTCAATAAGTCAAAGATGTGAGAGATTATTCAGGGCAATTTTAACATTAAACAATGTTTCCGTGGGAGAGGGTGAGTGCTCTTTTAAAAAAAATCGCCTAGCTCATCAAAGCGTTGGGCCTTCGGGTGACCTGGGAGACGATAAACGATGCCAATTGTTAGAGTGGGGTTCAGAGGTAAACCACACATTGTAAGATTCTCAGAAGAAATGAAATCACATATGAAGCTCACTTTCCCAATGTCGCCAGACTTTGATAATTCAAAAAGCCAACAGAGACGGGAAGGCTTTGTAGGAAAGTCACCTGGTTCATATGAGTGCAAGGAATAATATTTTGATGGGCGAGGTGCGAGTTTTTTGTAACTGTGTTTAAAGTCTCATCATCTGGAAAGAGATAATTTAAGGATTTAGCTAGAAAACTTAGCCACTAACAAGATAGCGTCAAAACTGTCAAGCTGCTTAATTCTATGGTAAGGATGGCGAGGTAATTCTGTTTAATGTGATATTTGACGTAATTCGTAGACCTTTTAATACCATACTCGAATAACTTGGAAATTGCAAGTTGGAATTTTCTAAGTTCAACTTAATTCGACAAGACAGGAAATTATAAACGAGATGTAATTTTCCAAAACTATTAGATAATATATATATATATATATATATATATATATATATATATATATATATATATATATATATATATACAATATTTATCAAATAATACTTAAAACCCGTCATTAAAAGTCAAGAAAACAAACAAAACAGGGCAATAAAAATAAATTGACCCAGATTAAATTTTGATAAAACATTATTGTTTGGCAAATATCCATACATATTTAGCAATACTGAAGAAAAGCAAGGAAAACAGGCTCCAGTTCTTAAGTTGAAGATAGAGGAATATTTTTCCATAAGTAAAAGTTCTGTACAACACCGTAGGGTAAAAAACATGGAGGTTGATTAAGAATGGAACTAGGACGAACCTGGCTAGGTCAGGTCCTCCACGAGAATTTATGAAAAATGCTGAGTAAGTGACGAATAAGCCCATGATGACTCGGAAAGTAATGTTAAGTAATGTGAAAGTGAGTGGTACGAAATTCTGCCAGCGGATAAAGGTCTACAGCTTCACTGAAGTCAGCTGAAGATCTTTCTCTCGCGCAACTCTACCCTGCTCAGAAACTAACACTTTTTTGGTTGCTAAATTTACTAAATACCATTTGATCATCAGAGAAAATTTCTAGCAAAGTTGGTTCTGATCCAATGAAACGATAATTGAGCATTTCGGTCAAAACTTCTCAAGGAAAGAAGGAGCAGTGTATGATCCAAAGAATACCATACCAACTGTTAAAAGGAATGCAGAATCATAATAGTTTGGGCGTGTTCTCTCGATATTGTCGACACAATTATGGATGCGACTTAATTATGTGAGATTTTAGAGAAGAATCTAGTTTTATCAACAAGAAAGTTTTACGAAAGAGACAAATTGATCTATGAACAAGATAATGATAAAGAAAACATGGCAAATTTTACCTAGGAATGGTATGAGGAGTAGATTAGTTACCCTAAGTGATCCAGTCAGTCCCTAGAATCCGACCCGATCGAAAAACTCTTAAAACTTCTCTAAGATAAAGTGCATCAAGGGCAAATACGGAATATTCAGTGCTTCAAGGAAATATGCAGTGAAGAAAGTGTATTTAGGAGAGGCGATGTTACCAGTTTATAGGGAGGGGGTTTATGATACCGATGGGTGTTACCTGTTTATGTGGTGGTATGGATTACCGGTTTGTAGATGCGTAGTCGGTTATTATAGGGGGCGTGCATTGAAGAGCCCTCGTTGCTATTGCGCTTGACGGGTGACGAGGACTTTAGGCAGTGGGACTACTTTACGCCTCTGTCAAATTTGTTCTGACTCCTTATAATTTCTTAAGAGGGTTATGCGTTAGACTGGGCTTAGGAAAAGTGGTTCAGTAATCGGGATAAGTAAAGGACTTGGAAAGGATGTGGCAAAGAAAATATAACTTTATTCTTAAATTGGTCTACTAAAAGGGCAAGGCGAAACGTCTCGAGTTCTTTTCGCTCAATGTGTAGGCTTACTGTTTTACTTTAAATATCGAGTCTAAAGGCGGCAGGACCTAGACGAGTAAACGGGATTCCCTGACGTTATTAACGGAATAATTGAGTTAATGAATCAGGAATAATGAATCTTCTGAATAATGGAAAGAGAGAGAGAGAGAAAGAGAGAGAACCTATGAGAGTTTGTCTCTCTCTATATAAATTTGGTCTCCAAGGTTCGTGACCTTGAATGGTCCGTGGGGCGGACCCAGTCATCTACTTTGTTCATCATTTCCACACTTTGGGTAGAGTTTCCAACAGCTCTCTCTACCTACAAATTTCCAATAGATTTAACTTTATTATAGGAATCGCTTGTGTCAGGTTTCTGTGAAATTTGTCTGATCAGAGCCTATATTTGTTCGGCCTCCGATAAATGTTTCCAACACGCGTATGTTTGTTCGTGTGCGATCCTCGTATTTATCCAGCTGGTCACTTTTGATATTTTTGTATGTTCCGCGCGACCTTAACGACCGCTTGCCTCATATCTATTTGTACAGCATATATATTATTTAATTTCCTAATTCTCTTTGGTTCTTTATTTATTAGACTTGGTATATTATTTCCTTAATTTACACACATAGCAATTTTAGGGATTTGATAGATCTCCCGAGCGTCCATTCGTGGAGTTCTTTGGTGGGCCTTTAAATCCTGTAATTTGGTGCCAGAGGCCTACCTATTTTATAGAACGAGCCATAGAAGGGATAATATTAAATCTACTCATGTGAGAAGTTAATTACATTATATAGTAATCCCCTTAATTTTTTTTTGTTTATAAAATAAAGGCTTTCCCACTAAGAAGAATATAAAAAATAATTTATGGCCAAATGCCTTTGTCCCGTAACAAATTTAAATGTATTGAATAGGTTTTATTTACATATGGGAAATGTAGTTGGTTGCTCTGTCCGCCATTGGTGTTAATATCGCTGGATATATAAAGATAGTCTAGGGAATACCGTGACTCTCACCTATCTTTAATTCTAAACTTTGATAAACCTTGTTTAATTATATAACACCCACACCTACATTCACTTTAGATAATTGTCTCATACATTTATAATCTCCAAACACCTCTATATATCTAATTCTTCCGTATCCTTTTATTTTTCTCCTCAATACTTTTACTCCACTTCCCCTTACCTCACATAGTATCAGCACTAGTTTCCTCTTGCCATACAAAACATGGAGAGTGTAACTTCGCCAATAACCTCCTGTCCCCGGGATAGTCAAGTGATAAGAATCTCAGGTTGAATAGTATATCAGCTGATGTGAGTGTAAACATATCAGACGGGTCTAACTACTCTAAATATCCTTCTATTGCTCTAATTCTACTATTACTAATGTATTTCAGATATTATTTAATGCTCACTTCAGTAAATATTTACTTGGAATCTCACAATCTTCACTCTGATAATCATTATTGGTTTCGTAAAGCTCGCTGAACAGATGATCTGCAAGCAGAGTTCGCTCACACTTGGTCATTCTCTCTCAGTACCTATAAAGAAGCCTATGTCTTTGGACTTGATATTTCAAATTTGTTAGATAGAGTCTGGCACAAGGTCCTTTTGCGGAAATTTCTTGTTTTTAGCTTTACTGCCAATCTATATGCACTTATTTTGAGTTTCTTTTCTGGTCGTTCAATCTCAATCATAGTTGATGGTAATAAATCGGCCGCTTTTACAATTTTTAGTGGTGTTACCTAGGAATTTTTTTCTCTCCTCTGCACTTTTTCTTCTCTTCATCACTGATATCTTTCAATTCCCGTCTTCTGTCACCTATGCATAGGTAGAGGATTTAGCCTTTCATAAATCAACCTCTTTTCCTTCTCAGCATAACACTTTTGCCCTCTCTCATTCTCTACAAAGCTTGTTTAATGCTGTCAATGTGGAACTTGATCTCATCTCTGACTAGGGCAGACAAAACGTGGTGCATTTCAGTGCTTCCAATACAAACTTCCTTTTTAGCTGTCTATTTAACACTTGTCATTAATTTCCAGTGAAATATAATAGAAATGAGTTTAACCTCTTTATTCTGTTAATAGTTTAGGTTTATAAATTAGTATTAGAATGCTTGGAATGATCATAATGTGGACGAGCTAAGAATGACTGTAAAAAGAGTGGTATACTTTTCAGATTTCGAAAGTACTTTTCCTCTGAGCAGCCACCCTGGATCTTTCAGGAACTTATTCTTCTTCCTAGGGTATATTTTTCTTATATATTGGGGTACTCATCCTTTACTTCTCTCTTTGAAAGAGGTGAATCAAAGTTCCAGCTTCGCATCAACAAACCTCTTTACACTTGAATCCTGGACTTACTCAAACTTCGCCGTAAGGTTGCTTCAATCTCATAACCTTACAGATGATATTTTGGGCATTGCATTACTGAATCACATGAATGTATGCTCACTCCATTCTGACTTCCATTGGATACCCTCCAGGCATCTAACTTACATGATTACTGCGTAAAAATGGTGAAATATAGGATATATCTAGTTGATAATTCCTTCATTACTTCTAGAGGTAGAATTTAGAAATTTATGCCCCCCAATTACTGTTTTACCTTGAATCTTATAACCTGCTTCTCATTAAGAAGCAGGTCCGTCATGACCTATAGAGACTATTTCTCTAATACTTCTCTCTATTGTTTTTCTATCTTTTGGAGTTTTATTTTTGTTTTCTTTTACTTTTCAAAGAATCTAAGCGCGATCTGTTCATTCTTCTCCCTTTCAGTCTCTCCAGTATTAAAAAATAGACCTATTCTGGTTATTTTCTCCAGTAATTTGTTTCTTATTAGTTATCTAATTATATTTTTCCATAACATAATTTTTCCTGCTGTATAAATATAATGAAGTTTTTAAAAAATCTTGTTTGAAAATACTTCTGTTAACTAATATCTATGTGGCGAGTAGTTAATAGTAAAGCCGGTGAAATAAAGAATTCACAGCAAGTACTATTCCTCAAGTAACGGAGGTCTTCACAAAAAATTAAAGCCCAAGTGAAGCTAAAAGAGCAACAAGAGAATTTAAGTAACACAACAAACCCACAATGGACTAGCGGACGGCCGGAAATAATGCAATCAGGAAGAAAAAAGTTAGAAACAATGAAATTTTCAGCGGTTTAATGCCAGTCGATGCATTCCGACCTAGCATTGTAGCTCCTTACCTAAGAAATTAATGATAAAACTCTTTCGAATCCATAGATACTTTTATTTTTTTATTTTGAAATTTTTTACTTATGTGAATTTGGATATAAAATAACAGTTTTCCCATTTCAAAAAATAAGAAATTTCGCAATTAAAATAGGTGGCGGTGAGAGGCTATCTTCCCCCTGACGCCAGAGCACGATTTTCTCTGCCTTTTATTAATTAATTTTCGTTTTTTTTTCCTTTCTTTTAGGGTTAGGGGTTGATTCTGTTTTTTTTGTTTTTTTTTTATTTTAATTCCTTTTAATAGAGCCTAAATATTAAAATTATTCGACTAAGGCGATTTATTCTCATGCAAGAAGTCACGAGGATTAACTCCTAAAAATCAAAAATTGAATTGCTAAAAGAATCAATGAAACCGCAAAGGCTTTTTATCATTAATTAATTCAGTGGGCGCCACAAAGAGAGATTGGAATACATGTGGCCTCTCTTAGCACCTTTTTACACAGGCAGCACTAGAGGAAGCCGCAAGTGGCCCTATTACAAATCATGGGCGTACTGACACCTCGCAATGAATTGTTGCCATTTTTCCAATAATTTCGAAAACTGTAGTCTAGAAATTTCGGGTGTAACATTTTCATTATGTCCTTTACTTTAAAACGGATATTTAAATAACTCTCCACATTTTAAACTCATCACTAACATGAATACAAAGCTAAGCACGAGGAAAAGAATATTCTCTTTAATTGGGAAATACTAATGTTAAAAACACTAGTCCTCGATCAGCGACGATTAACTTGAAATTGAAAATAAAGAAACGCATATAATTCGAAGTTCGATATAAATTTCGTGGGAATATGGGAACAATCGACGTTGTCTTAATAACTAAATTCCAAACACTCAAATGTGATTTTCTTAATAATTTTTCTAAATTATAATACAGATCAAAGTTAAAAGAAACATTGAATATTTTATATAATTTCCAAATAGTAAATTAAAGTAAGTTAACACTTTCATTCACGAATTACTAATATTAAATATTTAATAATAAGTAAATAAAATAAATATTTTCAGTCAGTTTTTGGATTTTCATGATGTTTTAGCAAGAAAAACTAACCTTCCAAAACTACTGAAATAAAAGGTTAATAAAACAAAAGTAATTAACATATTAATACCTAACCAATGCACACTGATTCGATGATATGCATTGGTGTTAAACTTCATTCAATCTTTCGAATCCCTCTATCAGTAAAATCACCAAACTGTAATTCAAGCTTCCAATTCGGTCATCCAGTTTCCTTCACGAGAGGAGACATTAAGTGTTTTCAATCTTATCGTAGAAGAAGAAATATCCTTCTCTCTGTTTGTGTACGCCGGCCGTCGCAAAGCTTTCTGATAACATTTGTGCTAACAAAATATCAAACCTATCCCAAAACGGCTTTATGCTCGTAAATGCTAAAAGAGAAGCTAACTCTTTTAAAGATTTTGCTGGAAGCACTATACTATCTTTTATAATATTGCTTTTATAGCATCAGAGAGAAACAGGTCAAGTAATTCAACATTGATTTTTTGACTGCAAAAGCTTTCACAGGTCATTATCTTCAAAATGATTACCATTACTTTTACCTATATATATATATATATATATATATATATATATATATTTATACATGCCTAGGTTATTCTTTTTCCATGAATGTTTGAAATTAAGATAGGCTTCTTCCTGTATTGTTTTCAATACTGGAAGAAGTAACATTTATAGTAAATAGCAAATCATAGATTATTATGTAGTAGTTACGCGATCATCTTCATTGAATAATTAGTGTACGTTTTAGTGGAATTATAATTATATACTAGTAAGTTCTTTTATATTATTATCGTCTAAGTTAGCAGCTAAAACATTTAATAATGATATGATTTTTGGAAAAAAAATAATAGATTAGAAATAAAATTGAGTACCATTTTGATAAATGGACAATTTTGAAATTTCGATTATCGTTTATGTTTATATTTTAGGAATCATGTTGCAAATATAAATTGAAATTCCATAATAGAAGAAAAGAGAAGTTATGATAATTATAGGATAACTCTCAAATTTCATTGACGACAGACTTTAATAAAAAAACGTTTAAGCTTTTTTCTGCATCAAAGTATTCAGTAATTTCAATAAGTTTTAAATTATTAAACTTGAACTGAATTATGGGATCACTATGGCTTTAATTATTGGTGAGGTTCTCTTTTCAATGTATTGCTTATAGTAAAAAAATTCGCCTGATTATTTAAAGAACATATTTAAAAATAAAACAAAATTTGTGTTATATGGCATTTCCTTCCCTAATAAAGTACATAATTATTAATAACCTCATTCTAATTAACTTGTACCTAATTTGCGTTATATGGCGTTTATCCTAATACCTTAATTATAAACAGCTTAAATTTATTTAACTAGGACCTAATTGTTTATTTTGTTTTTGCTAAGTCATGCATAGGGCAATAATCCTACAAAGGTGAGTTTCGTGTTTCATGTTCTCTCCATCTTTACAGCACCTAAAATCCAACGAACAAAACCAAAACATAATTAATACAAGATATTTAAGATCCTTTGCACTATTCTAAACAGTGTATTATTTTTCTCAAATCCAGAAGAATGAAAGTCTATTCAAACATAAATAACATAAGTAGTTCTTACAGTTGAATTCAAAATTAACTTTTCAAAGATGAAAATAATGAGCAATAGTTTGGCAGATTATATTCGTAGACCAAATAGAATTAATGATTAAATTAAAGATCAAGAATAAGAATAAGTATAGGTACGACAGTTCGTGATGTGCTTCCTGGTGTTAGCCTCGAAAAAGTAATGAATAGAAGCATAAAAGAAGGCTGGAAAATACTAGGAAAACTTAAGTAAATATATCTACAGAAGCGAAATGACTCTATACTTGACGAGACATTTACATAAATCTAAAACTTTACATATAACAAAAACAGGCAATGGCTTCGCCACTCCCCCTACGGGACGAGCTTGCGCATTCTTTACTAAGATTAAAATTTAAAATCTAAAAAAAAGCAGCCTTACTTAAATTTGAATATATTTTCTGAACTTCACCAATTGCAATTCATTTTCTTTTAAAACATTATACAGCGTTGGATAATCATATTTATTTTTTCTGAACCAAACTATTTTGTTTTTTTTAATTCTAAAGAAATTCTTAGAAATTACCTTAATAAAAATTTAAAATATACTTAAGTCATAACCAAACTAAGATGAACTTATTATTTAAATACTCCAAAAAATCCCGTTCTTAAATTATAGAGTGAGTGATGAAGTGATATTTTGAAGACTACCTTCCAGAATTTGTCAATATGATAGTAGTTTAGTAGCAATATTAATCAAAGACAAATTTAGCGTAGACCATGATCAGTGGAAAACTCTGGTGGCATTTAGCCCAATTAGATTTAAAGAATAGGATTATGTATTTAGAAGATTGTTTTAAGAGAAAGAGCAATTTGTACTCATAGTAAGTTTTATATGTTATTTAATTTCATATCCGTTTATCATTAAAAAATTCAATGCGTATATTTTCAGTTATTTTAATACTTGTAATTTTATTCAGTGTTAAATTCTTACTATGTGGATGCCTTTTCTAGATTCGATTAATTAACTATTTTTTTTTGTAATAACATCATATCTATTCGGCCGATCTAAAGAAATTTAAAAATCTTATGTTGTTTTACATTCGCTTTCAAATAATACAATCTCCTTTGGAGATTGTATTATTTGAAAGCGAATGTAAAACTTTAGCCCGGGAATTTCTTTAGGTGCCAATAACATCATAACTCTTGTGCCGATTCTAAAAAAATTTATTACTATATGTTGTTTTACATTCTCTTTCAATATAATTACCAGAGTCCTCCCAAGGTCAGCCCTGGAATTATTTTTGGGGGGCAATAATATTCTAACTATCCGGCCGATTCCAACCAAATTTGAAACCCTTATGTTGTTTTACATTCGCTTTCAAATAATATAATCGCCAAAGTCTTCCCAAGTTTAGCCCGGGAATTTATTTAGGGGCCAATAACATCATAACTCTTCTGCTGATTCTAAAAAAATTTAAAACTTATGTTGATTTACATTCTCTTTCAATATAATTACCAAAGTCCTCCCAAGGTCAGCTCGGGAATTATTTTGTGTTGGCAATAACATCATAACTATCCAGCCGATTTTAGCAAAATTTTAAACCCTGGTGTTGTTTTACAATATCTTTCGAATGATATAATTACCAAAGTCTCCTCAAGTTAACGCGGGAATTATTTTGTTTAGGCCAAATTTTTTTAAATTACAAATGGTGAATTCAGAAAATTGATTTTTATACATCTTCTTCTCTATAACTCTATATTTTAGCAACGTGATATTTTGAAATAGGGGAAATTTAGTTTAGAGTTCCTTTTCAAATTATTATAATTGGTGAAGTACAGAAAATTTATAAAAATTTAACGATGGCTGCTTTTTTTCAGATTTTAAATTTTAATCTTAGTAGCGAAGGGCAAGCTACCCCCGTAGGGGCGAGTGGCGAAGGCATTACCTGGTATTCTATAACATACTATGCTCTAATCTGCTATGGTATATTATGCAATACTATAAAATACTGTGCTATTAATGTGGGGCAATCTTTTCAACGTTCTAATTAAATAAATGAAGAGTGCTCAAAATTTGCAGCCCTAATTATGAATTATAAAGTTTTTATTTTGATTTTAATATAATTTCAGTTCTACTTGGTTAGCAACTTGAAAGTTTTTACTTATTTTTTCCCATCTTGGGGAATTAAATGACTATTATTATATTAATAATTATATCTATTTCAGTTGTTTTTATTATTTGCCCGTTTGAAGCATATTCATCAGTGTGCTGAAGATTACGTGGCCTACAGTACTACCATCCAACCAGTGCGATTTGACCTACAATTGCTTTTAAAATTAGGACAAGACTGGTGACATTCACACATTTGAACTTCTAAAATGAAAATTGCAGAGTTGTTACCATCTCACTTCCAAACTCTGGTGGACGTTCTGAAATGTGGATGTGAGAAACTACCCAGCATCAAATCTTGCAACGGATATTTACCTTAAAGTGCTTAAAAATTGGAAAACAGGGGAAGGTTCTTTTCTAGCCCCCGTTGCAAATTCAGGAGTCACAATCTTAAACAAATCCAAACAAACCTGGAGCAAGCCAAAAACATATCCTTGGAAGAGGAGAGCTACAGGCCTAAGACACTTTCATTACAAAACTAAAAATCCTATTGATATTCTCAGAGGCAAGTGTAAAATTAATTTTCGCTGTGAATTTGGCTGCCATGGTTGCAAAAACGAAACTAAAATTAATCTATATCCCCTATGGAGATGAAAATCTCTGTGAAGGAACTTGCTTTCATTAAAGGTCGAAGAGAAATCATTACTTCTTTTGGACATCAGGTTTGCTTTCGAGATTAACTTGAGCAAAATAAACAAGTGAATAAGTAAAAGCAACAAAAAGGTGAACGAAGAAGCGCTGCTTACTTTAAGTAGGCCAATGTTTCAATGACATTAAGTGAAATAATTTTTTCTTCCAGAGAAGATGAAGAACAAATAGCTGATGCTCAAGATGGAGAGGATTGAATTTATGAATTAACATTAAAAATACCATACACATCTTCAAATTCCATTAAAACGCAACCCCGGAATTTTGTTTTTTGGGAGGTGGGCAATAACATCCTAACTATTGGGCTGATTCTAACAAAATTTTAAAATCTAATATTGTTTTACATTCTATTTCAAATAAAATTATTGTCAAAGTCCTTCCAATGTTAGCACGCCAATTATTTGGTTTTAGCAATAAGATCATACCTATTCGGGTGATTCTAACGAAATTTGAAACTCTTAAGGTGTTGACTTTCTCTTTCGAATGATAGAATTGCCAAGGTCCTTCAAGGTTACTTCGCGAATTATTGAAAGTTTTGAAGATCGAAAGGTCATAAATCAGAGTAAGTGAGGGCATGCGACTTTTTGGTCAGCAGACCTTGTTTTCTTTCGTTTTTCTTTTAACAGAACAAAAAATGACCAAATTATAAATGTAAAATATATTGGAAACAAATACTAATGAATGTCAGATATCTATTTACTGCCATATTATTTTTCCTCAACTCTACCTCGAAGTGAAATGTCACTCTGAAGCCTCAATTAACAGTATACACTCTTTGTTTATTTAAAATTAAATTCCTAAAAAATACGTTTTTTTGGTCTATATACATGAAAATACGACTAGTAAAAAATTAAATCTCATTACGTAAGCAAATTAGAAAATAAATCTTTATTTTAAATGAATAAAAGTTAATGTCATTGGAAGCAAAATATACATGAAGAAAATTTCCCTTGCAGATCAGATCCAAAGTTTGGTTCACCGTTATTAGGCTTGAAAATTCTTATTAAAATTTGATAAAAAATGGTTTCATTTCGCATTCCTCAGGATCGTAGAGTGTCAAAATATGCGTTCATACAAATCTTCTGCGACCGAAATATTAAATTAGATATGTCGTAACGACAGCCAATTGAACTAGGTAAAAATAAGTTAGTGTGGAATAACAACACTCAATAATAAACTAATTTTGCCAGAAAGTTGAATTTGATGCAGACACTATTCGCTTTATATTAATAATATAACAAACCCAATTTGTACTTTGTTTCAAGCTTAGAAATCAACAAAACCTAATAAAGAATCAATTCACCAACTTTGCTTCCCTGAGTCCAACTGTTCTTTTGCTGTAATTCCATAACGTGACGTAAGGATAAACGACGTTAAAACCTTAGAGTTAAGAACATGACTCTAAACTCTCATAAGCTACAGATTCGAATATCTTTCAAAGTTATCTATAGCCAAAACAATAAATTTAAACTAATTGATGATTAACCTTTATCCCTGAAAACTTTTAAACAAAGGATCATATCCCTCTGTGTGGTCACTATCCTTAAGAGTAGCTTACTATCATTTTAAACATGGGCTGGACAAAAGTTAACCTTCTAAACAGAAACTTGATGGGGATAAACTTAAAATAAATAAACAGCTATAATATGTTCAATATGACAGATGAAAAAAAACCTTGACTTAGCAGACTAGTCGTTTGCTAACCGGACTAAGATATGAGACTACCGTCCTATCGGGACAAGATATAAGTACGAATAAATAAATGCCAAACCTGATCAAATGGTTCTGTCTCCGCAAACACCACTCGGATTGGATAAGAAAATACTGCTGTAAATGATTTCTGCATTTGAGTAAAATGCTATTCAATATATCGTTAGTTCAAACATTGGTTCAATATACCTCCCAAGAACCTAATATTTAAAATAAGCAAGGTAATTTATATGGAAACTTAGGCTTGTCAAAATATTACACATTTCGCGATGCCTATAATTCATCAAAAACAACTTAACCGCTTAACTGAAAGCCCAAAATTCAAGCAAATTGGCGATTCCGAAAGCATTTTTATACCACTCTAAAAGGAATGAATAAAAGAATATTAAAGAAAGGGAGATATGTATATTAGCCATTAATAAAAGGGATAGAGATAAGTAAATGGAATATAAAAATATCCTGCTTTACTTCTCGTACTGAGTAATGAAACAGAAGATCGAAAAGTACGCTAACCGGTTAAGGTTCCCAATTATATACTAAAAACAAACCTCTTCAATACATAATCGAAACTAACAAGCAATTTAAGAGAATCGTAAACTTAAACACCATACCACAAATCCAATTCAAATCTCTGTTATGTTCAAAATAAGAGAGGCAGAAAGCCGAATCCTAAATCATTAAGGGTTTTCAAATAATAAATAAAAAATTAATGTAAAATTGAAATGAATTTAAACAACTTAAGGTGAAAGTTGGACAACAATAGACTGGTGAGCGAAAAACAGATTAAACTGTCTTCTGTTTCAGAAGGACTACATAATAATTAAGTGAAAACTTTTAAAGTTTCCATGACCAAAGCTTGGATATAAGTGCATAATAGGCAGCAAATAGGATTATTAAACGAATTCAATGATTGTTTTAATGCCAGAGAGTAAATGATCAAATTATAAGCCCTGAGAACTTTCAGCAACCTATTTATTTAAACGTACTATTTATATCTAAATGAACTAATATTGCAATTGGAGGGAAAGTACTTAAAGGAAAATTTGTTTAAGGAAAATTTGTTTAAGTCAGTTGCTAAATATATATTTGGCAGCATAATATCTAAATCGGTTAAAAGACTATAAATACTAAATATTTAAGGAAATGTATAAACTAATTCGAATTGAAATTGCTCTTGCTTGAAGGTAGGCGCTTATGAATGGCTTTGATAATATAAACTTTGAACCTATTTTAGAATGCACTGAAAAAAAACAACACGAACAAATAGACCTAGATTGAAATTAAAACGTTATCAGACGAATACCTTACATAATCTTTTTTTCCTATAAACTCTTCTTAATTTGGAATTCTTTGCCAGCATTTGTAGTAAAAACACATAGTTAAACATGTTTAATAATAAATTGAATTATCTACCTATTAGCTTATTAAGCACACGAAATAAAGCAATATTTAACTTTTTATTAACTCTAAGGGTCCTAATATTTACCTACCCTCCATTCCTTACTATTTCACGACAAACTATTAAGCAACTCATCGGAACTTTTGTTCGTCTTGATTCTTTAATTCTATAAGCATTGAAAATTTAATAGACCGAATGGAATGTAAAAAGCTATACTCTCAATCGAACTGGATAGTAGCTGAGGCGAAAATACAAATTTATGCTCAAGGAACCTACCTTTGGCGTCACTACATGCTTAATAACTGAAAAGCTAAAGTATAGTATTATTCTTTGAACAATTCAAGGCAAAACAGATATTAGATTAAAATTTCCGTGTCTGAAATTTGTTTCTGATCTTTAGGAGAACGATTGAATAACTCCTACAATACTTGTTATTTATTTCAATGTCGCTAATAACATATCCTGGTCATAGAACTAACTGTCCATAATTACCTGCTGTTCTATTTCTCCCCCTTTATCCCACTTCAGTAAATTATCTAAGTATTACAATACACTTAAATTGACAAGAAAGGGTTGTTTTTTAGCAAGCCTCTCTCGTGTCAATCAATTTTGACCTGAAGTAACTTTTCCGATTTCTTGAAGAAACATTATTATCATGGACCAAAATCATAAGCTATTAAAAACTACTTTTGTTGTTAAGCAATGGATCAAATTTACCCCACGGAACTAGAGGAGTAGCAGGGTTATAGTGGAATTCATAGCCTTGTAGGCCAGGGCTTTCTCTTTCGGTATTTTGTTATTTCTAAATTAATATCAGTATCTTAATTGATTTTTTTTTTTGGGGGGGGGCGATATGAGAATAAAATAGAAAAATGTAAACCTATAGTTACAAAAGAGAACGATCCAGATCTTGCGTGTATTAAGTCACATTGCTTCTAAATATATAGATGATATCTTCTTGTCCCTGGCAGCTGGAGAAACTTCAGGCCCTCACGGCCTGATTTCCCAAAGAATTCTCAAGTAATTTAGGTCAACCAGGAGTTATTACTTCTAGGTATTTCCATTTTCACAACTTTATTTGCAAAGTCTTGCCTGTCTTTTTATTGATATTGCAGCTAATTTCAATGGTCCTCAGACTTCCAAATTTATCCCTTGGATTAGTAAGGGTAGGGGTCATTCCTCCCTTTTGATTTTGGTTGTGATGGGAGCTATAAACATGTCTGTACTCCTATCACCCGTTTTTCTTCCTACTGCAACAACTGCCTTTTCTTTATTTATTGTTTTATTCACCCGCATTGGTTGTGGGAGCCAACACTCGCAGTTTGACCTACAGGGTCCAATTCCTGTAGGAGGATCTGATGCTATATGTCTTCCACAGCTTTTTGTTTTCTGTAACATCGCCACTTTTTATACAGACGTCTCCTTCCAAACTCTACGCGTGATACGTTGTCTTTGCTATTCCGCTTAAAAATCTTACTTTCTTGCCTTATCATATAATTTTATATAAGGTCCAATTATTAGCCTTAACCCTGCGTTAGTACTATGGTGATTTTCTCCGCCGTTAGTACCGTGGGATATATGAGCACCCCCCACTTTTATTTTTCTTAAATAAAGGATTTAAGTAACAAGGTCTAATGACCAAAATCGCATGCTCTCACTAATTCTGATTTATGACCTTACGACCTTCAAAACTTTAAATAATTCCCAGACTAACCCTAGGAACACCTTGGCAATTATATCATTAGAAGGAAAATGTAGAACAACATAAGGGTTTCAGATTTCGCTAGAATCAGCCGAATAATTATGATGTTTTTTGCCAAAACAAAATAATTCCCGAGTTAACCTTGGGAGGACCTTATTAATGTTATTGTTCAAAAGAGAGTTTAAAACAACATAAGGTTTTCAAATTTCCTTAGAATCGGCTGAATAGTTACAATGTTACTACTAAAACTATAAAAAAGAAAATCAGGGACTGACTGACTTAAAATGGCATGTAGTTTTACTTATTTATTTTGTAAATGGATGCAGCATTATACATATGAAGATATCTCAGTATGATTATAAAGGAAATTAGTTGATAAATTGACCAAGACTATAGAAAACAAAATTGATCAAAACTCATTGATGGTTATTTTACAAATCCAATAATAAACAAATATTCCAAAAACTCTGCAATAATTAAAAAGAAAAGACAGATGTTTTCGATAAACAACTACCTATTCTCATTGGAGCTCGAAATCATACAAATAGAATCCAGTGAAATCGTATCATAAGAAAATCTATAATGATGCCATAAAAAAAAAAATATTCTTCCGCCAAGTCAAGAATATCTGATAACTTACTTGAGAGCTTTTAATAAAAGTAAAGATAAAACATCCATCATATAAAAGGTCATATTTTCAACAAAATTATTTTCTTAAAAATAGAAAATCTTTTAGAATTTAGCTTATTTCAACATCCGCAATCTTGAGATTTTGTTTGGGATTTAAGAAATCAATTTAATAATATTAATTTCCTTCTATTTTACTAAATGCCCCGTTTATGTTGTGTAATTTTTCGATCAAAATCATTAGTTCCACCTATGAATTTTTTTGACTGTCCGTGAAAGGGATGTCATAAACAATTTGTATTGCGTTCAGATTTAGCTTTTGTGCGCCTCAGGGCAACAATAATAACAACATTTTTGGATCAGGACTGTGATGAATTAATATCTCTTAGGATCAATTTCCTTGTAGTAGCAGAAATATCAACAGGTAAAATAAGTGAGTTTAACATAGGCTATATTGGAGCTGGTGTTCCCGTATTAAACGAAAAACGTAAAAAGGTTTCACTTTTTAAATTATCTTAAATAATGAAGAATTCCAATACATTAGTAAAGTCTTTCGAATCTTGGGTAGTAGGATGATTTATTATAGGGCCACCAGTTCCAATATTGCTCGTTAGTTTCTTAAAGTTTGCTTTTGATATGTCTGACATCAAGAAATCAATCCCCAAAGAAATTTAATTAGTCCTCTCATGTTCTAAATATATTGTATTTGTCCTTAGGCACAAAATTACTAACTTGAACCGAGTACACGATGTGTTTATAAAATCCATTCAGCGCAGATGCACCCGAAATCTATAGATGAATGTATCAATTTTCATCAAATAATAAGGAAAACATAAACGGGACGCTCAATTGGGTAACTATATCTCGTGATTTTATTCAGATTCTGCCTTAAAATTATATATATGCAAAATATTTTAGAAAGTACTCGTTAAATTAATTAAGTAAGGCTAAATTTATTTAACCTTGTTTTCACGATTTTAAAAATTTAATGTGTTTTTATACAACTGTTTCGAAGGCAATTATTTAAATATCTGTGATTGTTGCTTTTTCAATTTATAGGTAAAATTGGGTCATTGTTTAGCTTTGATAAAAGATGAGAAATCGAAAAGAGTTAACTCTACACATATCAAAAAAATAGATGTAAGTATCCTACCACCAAGAACTTAGTGTTAAAAAGTGCTTTATATAAAAAAATGAGAACATGTTAGAAATCATCAGATACTTTTTGAACTATGCCACTCACCAAGAGAGAAATTTTTAAAAAGTTAATAAACCTGCAAACAAACATTAGAACCTGATGTATTTAAAGGCCAAAAGAAAGGAAAACTGGTAACACAACCCGGAAAAACGCTAAGAAAATTTATTACGTGAACCATTAAAGCTTAAGAAAAATGGGACATATATAAAAAGACAATAGGGCAAACTATTTTAACCATTATATGAAAATGAATAAAGGAGATGGATTTGAACCTGTGTCATAAATCCTATTGTCCGTTTCTATATCTCCCATTATCTTTCTTAAGCTTCAATGGTCCACGTAAGTAATTTCCTTAGCATTTATCCGGGTTATATTACCAGACTTCATTTCTTTGGGCTTTTAAATACAACTATTATATATCACGGTGTCATGTGATATTCGATTATTAGAACCCGATCTTTTTCTTATTATGGGCAAAAACCCGGGATATGTTCCACTTCGAGAGACTTATAAGTGCAGTGAGACACTGACTTGAGCTACTCTCAAGGAAATTCATACCAAAACGACACATGAATTGGGTGAAAGAGATTTAGGTCCGGGATGCTCCGTGATGAATTGCTACTTTTGTTAAAAAGACCTCAGCTGCGTATAATAAATTCCAACAGAGGCATATTCGGGCATGCTTTAGGAAGAAAAGTTTTGCCTTATAATGGAATTTTAAATGGAAGATAAAAATAGATCAATCATAGATTAATCTGCGTGATTTCATGATTTAAAACCAATCAAATATTTTTTTGTATTATATAGATAAACTCACTTTTTTTACTCCAATAAAACTGTCTTTCCCTTAGGCAAGAAAGACATCGACAAGCGATGATCAGATCATTTAACTGATTGTTTCCACCGAAGCTTAACGACACAATTCAGCTAAAAAGTAAAATCACTTAAGGAAATCTAAAATAATTGCTGGCATCTGACGGAAATTCGTTTCTCCTCCATTTACCATAGGAAAATAATAATAAATATATGGCTCCGTCTCAGCTTAATGACATACAATTTGCTTAAGCAATATATCTCAACCCTTATTGTTAATTTGTGGAATAAAGAGCCCAGTCAATTTTTAGTTTTATATAAACTGGATGATGATTTGAAGTAAGTAAGCGTATGATCAGATATTTTTGCCGACTCTCATTAATCATTCTGCGTTCTTGTCAGTACTTTTTTTAATATGCTGGGATTTCTTTGCATCCGACAAGAAGAACACTTCCAATCCGATAAATAATATCATCGCGAATATAAAATAAATTTGGTTTTAGATTAAAGTTCAAATAATAGTCAACCCAAAATGTGAGGCCGTTAGTTGTCAACGGTTATGGAAAAGAAATAGTTATTTTTGCTCATATTCACGACTCGTCTTGGAAAAATGGAACTGAACTCCATCTGACGAGCATGTGCCATAATCCTGCAATCTCCGAGTTAAGAGAGCGAGTGATTCACTCTACAAAACTGGCAACTTTCGAGTGACCGTACATGTATTGCTCAAATTGCTTGTTTACTCAAATAAGAAGGAATGTGTCTACAAACATAAGCTTTTTGATTCTGTACTGACTAATAACAAGGCATTTTCATCTGTTTCCATCAAAGCAATAACATTATCTATTGAGTCTAAGTTGTTTTTAGTCATAACAAACCATGCAGATACATCTCTGACTGTCGTAGAATGACCCTTGGTTTTGATCCCTGTACTCTTTGACACCCTTTTAGTAGCGGTATGCTTTAAGGGGCGTGAGTTACTTCTATGATGAAGTAGGCTTTGTTCTAAGAGTGCTATTTTAGTGGTTTAGTCCTTAAGGAAGAGCTATTTTTAAACACATAACGATAAGAGGAAACACCAGAATCTACCAAAATAAACATGTATTTGAAATTAAATATTACGAACCAACAGTAAACACATTTCTATATTTGGCCTCAAAAAATTTTCAATGACAAAACATAAACAAGTAGGCTTCCAGAAAACATACCAATTGCCAATTAGTATTTTTATCACGACCCCATTTGATTAGCATAAAACATTAAATTAACGTACTGTCATCTACCAACACATATGACCTAGGTTCAAGAATAATGGTTTCTACTCTCCTTTAAAACGTGGGACGTACTAAACTTCTACTATCGCAATAGATATATAAATGTTATTGTTAACTTACAGGTAGGTATTAGGGATTGCCGGATGTCGCTGGAGGACTTATCTCTCGCTTTGAAGTGGTGTGGCCGCTGGTTGAAATTTTCGAGGAGGGATTGCTTGTCGCCTGTGATGGGGGCTGATTCTTCAACTTAATTAAAGAACGGGAGCTCGTTGGGGCAGGGTTCTTCTCCTCTCAATCTTACGGTGCTTGAGATGTGAGAATCACTCGAGTGTGAGCGGCTTTGCTTTTCTTTAGTCGGACTTCTTTGCAGACGGAAAAGGCTTCTTCGGTATGGCACCGAAATAAAACTTGACTATTTAGGTTAATACGGCCCTGAAAGGGGGGGGATCGATTTTCTTAATCTGATCCTATCGTTTCTCACGGAAATAGTCTTGTATGGCTGAAGGATCGATCTTTACGAACTAATCTTTCTTCTGGTGAATCGACTTCTAATAATCTTCTTGTCTGGCCAATGGATCGATCTTCACGACCTAATCCTATTCTGGCGTATCGACTTCAGATAATCTTCTTCTCTTTCTTTGCGGGGCTTATTTATAGGCGGATTGCCGCCCCATCTGAAGGGGGAAGTGACCAGGCCACAGATGCAAAGGGGGGGGAGCGAATGGTGAGTTAGCATCTGGGGAGAGCTAGAATTCCTGAGGTGGCCCTGGGGTGACCAAGTCAGCTCGCAAATTATAGGCTCGCAACCGCACCGCTACTTGGCGTGCCTTTTGACTCGCACCGCTTTTTTTTCCATAACCACGGGTTTATGGGTCTCGTAGGTAATTCGATCGTTAGAGCGTCGTTTAAGGACCTTAGGTGGTCGCCTTCAAACATATGTTAGCTCCAACTGCCCACAGCGGCGGGGAGGTCACACATGGTAAGCATTTTCGCCGGCTACCTTTCCAACGCTTCTCCTCATGAAAGGGGGGGGGGGCTTGAATGTACCTATACTCATCCAGGATGCTTAATGTAGCCATTTCTCCACACTGACTATGTACATACAACATTATTAAAGATTTTAATATAACTTTTTAGGCTATCATTATTCCTTGCATTCGTGCAGTTTATTCGTCGATTATTTCCTAAAATACTTTAACTACCTTTAAAAAATACTGTAAAGCGAAACTTTGGTATAAAATAGGATATATTGTCAAGAATATGGAGCAAACACCTGCAGGGTCCGCTATTCTAGTCAATGAAATTTCTATTTTTGACATGGTAAAATTAAGTTCGTCTCCTTGACAAGTGAATGCCCCATGGACATTTTCATAACCACAAATTGTAGGTTTAGGTTAGGTGAGATCCATTATACACATATTAACCTAACTCATGGGTCTCCAAACTACGGTCCGCGAGCCAGATCCGTTCCGCGAGGTCAGTTCATCCGACCCGCTGCTGCACTGTGCCACAAATGAGCTAAAATATAATTATGTGCATATAACCTATGCATTGCAACTTGCAACTTTGCATAAAATTATTAGTTTTATAAAACATTTTGGGTAGAATACTCAATGTGTAAAATTCTAAACACTTAAAGGTATTATTGCTACCCTCCCCAAATTTATTTCCTCTTATTCCCCCACCTCTTACCTGCACTCTCTTCACTCTTTTATCACTCCGCTTATTCCCCAACCTCCCACATCCACAGTAATTCACACACCTTTTTAAACCCAGTAGAATTTAATGCTGACACTGACGGTTTTAAAGATAAAACATACCTTCAAAATATTTTGATCAATATAAAACTTAATTTTGACTTGTTAATTTTATCGGGTGGCGTAGCAAAGGTTCAAAATTTGAACTTTAATAACTCAGTTAATTTGAATGATTATCACTTTGGGTATATAGAAGAAATTTAACAAAAAGACCAAGAAACGTTTTTATCACTAATCGAAAAAGTGGTGAGAGATGAATCAATTATCTATAGTAGTGAATGCCGAGTCTTCAGAAATCTGGCCAATAATCAAATTATCAGCAGAGAATCTTCAACTATTCTTTGTACTTCGTTAATCCACAGACAGCCATTAATACATAACATAATGAATCTAAGTGAGGACGAAATCAATTACTTTAACGCAATTGTTAATCAATTCATTTTTATCGAAAGTAGTATACCATTAATCTTCTTTAGAGGAAAGATCGTGTTTTTCTCTTTTCGTTTAAATGATATTTAAACTGGGGTTGCTATTCTTGACGTGAATTTGAGGTTTGCTATGCTTAACATAGTAAAACTCGATTTCCTTTACTTGGTATGAGCCAAATACAGAATAAATTTTTATGGTACAACAAAATTTTACAAGAATATTGTAAAATGGTTGTTAAATTATCATCTACAATGAAATTGCGCATAATTATGGTTGGCAAGATATTTTTCACTTTACTGAATAGGTGAATTCATGCTTGTATATATGTATGAACAAGAGATTCTCAATGTTTTCTTTTATTAATAAATCTAAGGCCGTTTCTAATTCCGCTAATGGACTATATATGTAGACTCGTTTAGTATAAATTCAGGCACTCAAATATCCGTTAACTTGCATTCTTATATAAATATAGGATATCAATATTTGGGAATAATAGTTGTTTAAATCGATTGTTGGACATCGTATGAGTTAAAGTTTGGTAATAATTTTTGCCAGTATTTAACATCTTACCAGTCTAATTATAAATGTGCTGTAATCTTTAACCTCTCCCTGTTTTCGTTTCGGAAAATGATCCTACTCGAAAGATGTATTGCAAAATGATTTTTTTCCGTGACGCGATTTTTCAATTTCATCAGAACCACGTAAAATTTTGTTTTATTATGTATATGAGTGGTAGGTTTTCTTCTTCTAAACCTATGACACTGATATTTGCTGTTTGGTTTAAAGAGTGGTCGTAAAGTTAAATACCTCCTGAATGCTAAATTTATTTTTTCTTTCAATTTCTATTTTTTACTTTCTTTTTCCTAATAAGAAACTCGTTATTAAACGGTTACCTCATTCAGTAAACTAATACTTCATTTACGTTTAGTTTACTTCTATGCATATAGGAGTATGTTTGTTGTTTTGTTAGAGCTGTCCTTCGATAACGAAGAGGACTCAAGCTTCACTCGATGAAAATGGAGATAAATTTATGGGTATGATGATAAAGCGTTAATGAAGGGATGAGTGTGTGAAGAGGATGAGTGAATGAAAGAGAGAGTGAGAGAGATGAGTGAAAGAGAGAGATGAGAGATGATAAAAGAAAAAGATGAAAAATGAGTAAAGCTATGCTTGCGCAGTGAGTAGATTAATGTGGAGAAGGGTTTCCGCTGGCCAGATATGCTTCTCCAAGTGTAATTTGTAATAAAGAATAACAAAAACAGTGTCGATAAGAAAAAATCTGATTTGGTGGTTTAATTTTCCTGAAAATAATGATGACTATCATTTGAATCTTTTTAGGACTCTGTTTCATTCCCCATGCACCATACACTAGTTTTGTTAAGACTTGTGTTGAGGGATTTAACAACCAAGGCTCTCCTAGTAGAAAAGATTTGAGCATAAGGCTATAATTAACTATATATGTGGCATGTGTAATAAAATATTGTCTCCGTTTGGATTTTCCGTTTACCTTTCCTTTATTTTCGTGTAACCACTAGTATTTCGTCTATTCGCCCTTTTTAGGTCTGTTTTCCCATTCTCTTTATACTAAATGGCATATCGTCAGCGGGTTGAATTCTCTCGCTGGATACAGTGATGTTGTTCGTGCTCTTTCCTCTCGCTACGCTCTTTGGAAATTTAGAGTAATTGTGTACACATTTTACTGCCTAAAACAGTCCCCTTTGTGGCTTGACATTTACCACTTCCCCCCACTTAAGGTTGTATAGTGGGTGTGGGGCTAGAAGGGAGTGGGCGTTCATATTGAAATATAGGATAAAGGGGTGTTCTCAAGATTTTCAGCCTCCCCTCCCCCTGGCATGTGTGTATTGGACATTTTCAAGACATTAAACAACTTCACAATCACAAAGAGTGTAAGCACTCTCTGATGGGTTAGACCGAAAGCCACGAAGCCAAAATTGCCTTTCATCTTTTTAATTAAGGTGTCTTTCATTTTTCCAATTGACTTCATATTTCTTAAATATATATTTATTTCTGTGGGATAAGGGTAAATGAATTCAACTTGTATTGTGTTGTGCACGGGTGTTTGAATTTGTTGTATTGTCGTGGTGTTTATTTTATCATCACATATTTTTACGTTGTGGGAAATTTGGTTTTCTTGTACGTTTTTTCAAATCTTTCAAATTCCCTTAACACGTTGATGTGCAGAATTTTTTCAAATCCATTATCTCTATAGAGTTATTATCAACCTCATCTAGGGATTTTAGGTTTTATTCGAGCTGCTTTATGTCATGCAGTATCCTCTCTTTGAAATTCTAAATTGCAGTCTGACTCAATTTGGTGTTTTCAAATTTTTAGCACCTCTAGTTTTATATATTCAGAGAGTCGAATTCTTCCCTTCCTAAATACCTAGCAGCTAGGAAAAATAGGGACGTAATGCGTCTCAAATTATCTATGGAGTATGCTTTCAACTTTTCCCGCCAAACAGTAATCCGAATATTGCTTACTCTAAAGTAATTTTATAACTAGTCGCGATTAACCCGTTACATGGAAGAAAATCTATACTAGCACAGGATTGTTTTGGTGGCCAAGCAACATATCATGCGCATAAAATATAAATAACACTAGACCAAGAACTTCAACCTGAAGAATAACTAAAACTAAAATAAAATTCTTATTCACACTCTAGTTCCAATAAAAATACTACCGCCCCTCTATTAATTAAAAAAAATCAACATAATTTTAAAAAATGCCCTTCCAACTCTGAAAAGTCTAATTTTGAAAACAATGGTCTTATGATTAGTACTGTTCAAACAGCAATAAAGTCAAGACAATCATAGGAATCCTATGGTAGAATAGTTTCTGTAGCGATAAAAGCGTTAGTGACCATTAAAATCTGATTAGTGTATATGCCATTAGGTTGTACGAACTTATCCTGGTGCCAATATTAGGGTATATATGCAATTGAATTTGGAGTAGGAAGGAAGTGGCTTTTTAATTTAAGCGAAAACCAACGCTGACCTCACTAGAAGAAGGCTTGTAGGAATAGCTCTAAATAATGTAAAGTATTGCAGATAAGGGCCAGATAAAATAAGGGCTCCTCCTTAACGAAATAGAAAGAAGGAACATTCTTCGTTGATTTAAGTTAACGTGTATAGGTGAATTTTTCGAAACTATCAATATTCTTATTTTCTTTATTCTTTTGTTCGATGTAAGGATCAGAGAGCCGAGCCAGCCCCTTTTTTAAACAGCCCCACTGCTGTTTTAGGATAAAGATTATAATACTTTTCTCATCTGAAACGTGAAAACGACATGAGTGATCAAGCTCCCTACATTGTTTCCCACTGGCGGGCACCGCGCATTCGTAGACCTGGGGTGCTCATGACCCTGGTTCCAAATATGACATTCGACTGTGATATGGCATAATTGGAAGAACGAACTGCGAACTACGTTGATGAAGCTTTTAGGTTTATCGATGGGGCTTACCACTCAAGGTCATCAAGGAACATGATTCCGCCTCTATGCTATGGAGAATGCAGGCGCGAATTATATAAACCACAAGGGGCAAAAACCCGGGTGAAAGAAGTTGATTAGGCCTTCACCCATCATCAAATCAGCTATAAATCACCCCTTGGGAGGACGTCTTCCATGGTCCATCCCTTTATTATTCATCATCCCATCAATTGCAGTACTTGTTCGCCTGTTTACGGGGTCGCATTACAGCGGGGACCATCTCTTTCGGAATTTCAAACCCTTCTTTCACACAAACATATCACTCATAAAAAACTGTTCACTCATACTACACTTCTCAAGAAAGAAGAGAACGAACTAGGATCAAGGACCACCCCCCCTTCAGGGAAGATGGATACCGCGAAGAGAGTCCCACTTAGGAGCCTCCCTGGCCATGGCTAAGCTGTTCCGGCCAAATGTGCAATATACCAAGTGCTCTTTGCCAAATTAAAAGTCGCCTTATCGAAGTAGGCAATGGTTATATTGTATTATGTGCAAATTCAAAGGATGTAGAGGAGCTCCTGTCATCTCAGAGAACAACATAACTCAAGAAGATAGGATTATAAGTATAGTCTCAGGAAAATCGACAGGTGGATTGGGGAAAGAGCAACGTAGGAGGTTAAAAACGAAATCGAAAAGAATCACACTTGGGCCATAATGAAGGAACTATTGAAGTTCAATAACCACACCCATGTGTTCAAAATCCAATTTGAAACTACGAAAATGACTGCCAAGGCTAAAATCGAGGCAATACTTGCCTTCAACATGAGGATTCTCCCGGATAACATTGAGCAGAACAAGTTCCATAATATACAAATGTGCTTTTCCTGTTACAAACTCTAAAACCACACCAGCTCTAGCTGCCCAAATAAAGACATAAAAGGTATGTTCTGAATGCGGCCAAGCAGGTCATGTACTGTATTTAAGAATGTAGCAACACCACGAAAAAATGTATTAAATGCAGAGGAGAACGCAGAACGATTACCCTAAACTGCCCTAGAAGGAAAGACATCATCAAGAGAAAAGAAGAGGAAAATAAAACCCCGTAGCAATCAGAGCTACGCGGCTGCTAACCAAATCCATACCTCAAAGCATGAGGACAAAGGCAACTTTAAACAACAACATCAGCGCGAAAATACTGACATGTATTATTCACGCACATATTACGAACATGGGAACATCCGACACTTACGAAAAAAAGCTGAACTCTATACTCCAAGATAATAGTTTGCCAACTGTTAAAGTCCCCGTAATCCCACACTCGGCAAATTTTTAAATATGACAGTCTCCCAACCGAAACCCCTGAAAATGAAGAAGTACGGGAAGCATCTGGCTTAGATACAGATAGAACCCAAGAAAAGGAGAGTAGCGTGATTGACTCGCAGTCCTACTCAGATTTGAAAGCGTCCAATTTACAACACTCGTTCATAAAGGGCCTAAAGCAGCAGATCTAAAACACCCAGCCCCATTAAGAAAAACAAAAATAATAAGAAACAATGCATGGAAACAAGCACGGAGGAAAAACCAAAACATTTACCTCCGAAAGCAGCCCCTAATAGGGACCAAAGGCTCCAAAAGAGAAAAATTAACATCTGACTGTGGATAGAGACAACTTAAAAATTTTAAGCATCAAGACCGATGGATGGATAACTAAAGTAGTGCATTACGGAAATACTTTTAGAAATAACAACACCGATATAATTCAAAACTCGGAACATGGAATCAAGAATAATAGGGAAATTATCAAAATATGGAACTATGAAGTGTTGACAACAAACTATTCACAAAAACGATATGACAGTGCAGCCATTGCGGTTAAAAGAGGAATTCCCTATAAAAAATAAGAAACTATGGAAGAGTCTAACCGCGCCATCGAGATTAAAATGATTCTGGGAAATGGTCATCACCACGGGATATCAACCCCTGAGAGGCGACTATTTGCCGAACCAGACTTTCACGAGTATATATGGGTGAAGGGTCCCCACCATTATAATGGGCGATCTGAACGCCCGCTGTGCATAATCCGGATTAGTCAATCTAATGGAAAAGGCAGATGCCTAAACACCCTATTGAACAGAAACATCGTGCAGAGAATAGGCCCCAAATTTCCAACCTTCATAACGGAAAGATCAGTTACCATGCCAGACATTTGTTTGACCAAATTCATACTCCCATTCAACTATCATATGACCCCGGAGGTCATTCCTTCCAGTAACCATATAGGGATTAACTCACAAATTAACGTAAACCCTATAATAATTCCAGCTTGCACAAGGAAGGACTACAAAAGGTCGAATTGGGAGAATTACAAGCACTTGCTCAGCAACTATGTCCGAACTGACTTGGAAAAAACAACGCTCGAAGAGATTGGCGATGGAATTAAAAGGCTGGAGGGCCATATAATAGTGGCAGACAGCCAATCAATTCCAAAAACCGCGTACCAAACAATAACTGCGTACAAATAGACCTAGCATATGAAAGGTTTACACAGTAAGCTGAAGGATAATATATCGAAGAAGCATCATTACGGGAACTTCCCGTGAAATAATGTTCCTTACAAGAGAAATGAAAGAAGAGCAGAAGCCATGAGATTAAAAAATAACACCTAATACCACTAACAAGATCAGAGAACTCCCAAGAGTCCTAAGATTCCCAAGCAGCGCCAGCAAGCTTGGTAACGAAGTTGTTCCATACTATGCATAAAACGATGAATTAGTCTCGACCAAATTGAGAACCGACAAGAAAATTCACAACCGAAATAGACAAAAAATCGATCATGACAACCTAACCGAATAAGGTAAACTCAACCAAGGAAGACTACAAGAAACAAACATAAGGAAACAGAATGATGAGAACAAGAAGACACTAAGTATGTAAAAACATAATAAACAAACAATAGGAAAAGAAGAACAGTTTACACTACCTTTAAACAAAACGATTAAAACAAACAAACAACCCAATAATATTAACATAAGAAATACACATTGAGAACAGGAAAATAAATTGATCAAACATACTTCAAGGACACAATAAGAAAACAAACAACGCATTCAAAAGCTTAAACGCTAACATCCTATTCATGTGTATGAGTACATGTAGGTATATGAATTTACAAAAACCAACATAGAAAAGAACGAAAGATGCAAACAAGAAAGAGATTAGTCGGATCTCCAGGCAACTCTTAAATTCTTGCAACCCTCATACTTCCTACTTTCACCATTATTCCAAAACCAATTATTCCTGTACTCCACTATCTCTGACACTCACCTACTCACCACTTCCCACACAATTCAATTCACTTCAACGAAATAGAAGAGAAAACATGCAACAGTTAGCGTTGAGGTAGCGTTGTAACGAAATCCTCCAGATGCAGCAAACGCCGCTTTTCGTGGCGAAGGAGGAGAGAGGATTAAGAAATAGATAAGTATAAATAGACATTTTTATTCGGATGCTAAGAGTAAGAGCCTTAGGTTGATATAAGAATGATTACATAAGTGGTAGTGATGATGTAAATATATTACTGAGGTTAAGAATGGGAGTATTCTGATGTTTTATTGAAGTGAAAGAAGTAAGAATGGAAATAGTTTTGCGAAAGTGAACCCATCGCAAATGTAAAAAGACGACGTATGAGGTCGCTTGCCTAAAAACATACAGAGTTCAACAAGGAAAACTTGGAAGTTGTGGTTAGCCTCTTTTGCTACCCAACAGAGGCAAAAATATGTATGTTTATGGACTTGAATCTTCCAAAACCTGTATAACTTTTAAACAAATACTTCCTTACACAACGACTAAACATTTAAAATTGTTACATAGGGGTATATAAAAAATTGAGGAGATTAAGTTACTTGAGAAATTGATTGAATTTAGAATTATATTAAATAGAGCCGATTGATTAAATTAGGTATATAACCCAAATTTTTGTACCTTTTATTTTCCGTATGTTTAGCTATATACTTTAAACCATTTTCTGGAATAGCAATTAGTTTTTTCTTGAACTCCTACAAGAGGGTAGAATCGATCAATTGCTAGAAACACTGATTCAACTTTTTACTTGAAGTCAGAAATTATTCATTAGTTTTTAGGTATTGATTCCTCCAGAGCCATTTAATTTTAATAACCATTATAAGCAAAATACAAATTTAACTTTGTATTGAAGTATCCTAAAGTTTTTATTTTATTTAGAAACAGCTCTTAATAATCTATTCAATCTTGTTAGTAATATTATTTAATAGATTGTATAAATCATATTCCTCTCAAAATCAAGAATTGAATCCTGTTCTTTTTTGTGCCAAGTCTGATCTATGGAAATTAACATCAAAATCGGCTTTTTAAGGTCATGTTCAGATTGGTGTTTTATGTTAACTTTTTTACCTTAAACTTTTAAAATGAAAGCAATTTTTGTAATTATATTTTTGCTATTAAATAACTATATAAAACATTGAGATGTTTATAAAAAATATATATTGCCACTATTGCTAATTATTTATAAGCACGCCACATGTGAGTAGGTCCTAACAGGGCAACTTGCATGTTAAAGTATAGAACAGTAAAACAACAAAGACAATTCGTATAACTTTATTCCTTTTGCGCAAAGGCCTAATTATGAACTTACGTATAGATTTTATTAATTAAAATAATCGAACTAACATACATTTAATTTAAAGTAAAATATAAAAACCTTAGTTTTTATTCTTGTTGAACAAGAATTTTGCATTTTAAGAAGTACATGAATTATTGTCTGTTACATCTATGGAGTTTGCATGTCATCATTTCCTCGTTTAAACTGATTGAGAATAAAATCAGTCCTTGACAGTTATAGTTATAGCAGCATGCAAAATTTACTTTATATTCTTTCAAGCTATATATTTTCCATAGAATTAAAAGGATTCTGTAGAAAGTTGAACACTTTAAAGCTTTTACTCTTAGTTTTCTTATGCAATATGCATTTTTCATCTAAAAGATATTTTTATTCCTTCGAGCGCGACACACAAATCTTATGTTATTCATTTTTTACCTATTTGTAGTTGTAAAAATATTTTCACATTCTACTAAATTCAAAGTTTCACCATTTTAAAGGTGTTTTCTATTATATAGTTGGCCAGAAAATCCTGACAAACTTAGGAAGCGGAAAGAAAACAGCAAAGATTTTATGGAGCAACACCAAGATTTATTTTTCAAAATAAAGTCACTCATACTTTACGATATTCTTCCAGCCGATCAGCCAGCATCCAAATCTGTCCCACATACCAGCCCGTTGGCGTTAAATCAAAGAGCTGTAGACAAGCTTCGCTTCATTAGAAGTGTTGAAACACTGATAGCGGAGGAATTGAGCGAAGTAGACCATAGTCACTCTGAGCAGTATCGGGAGTGAATGGTAGATGTGGAAAAATCTAAACACCCTCCATCAGTTTAAACTTGTTTATAGTCAACCTGGCAGTTTGTGGCCTCGAATTGTCTTGCTGAAACAAAGCCTGACCTCGATTAATCATAGCAGAATACTGCTTTTTTAGTTTGTCGTAAACGCCGTCTAGCTTCTTGGAATAAAGTTTAGCGTTGTTTGCGCAATCATGTGGAACAAGCTCGAAATGCAATTCTTCTTGGAAATTCCACCATCTAGAGATCATGACCTTCTTGTCAAACCGATTCCGTTGTGGCATGGATGCCGGTTAGTCACCTCGTGGAACCCATATCCTTTTTTGATCGTGATTAACCAAGTACACCCACTGCCTATCTGATATGAGAATTCGCTTGCAGAATTGGTCGTCCATTGAGCTATTCAGGATTTGGCGGCAAATCTCTACTCTACGGGTAGCTTTTGTTTCAGTGAGGTTCTATGGATCTAATTGGTGCTTGCTTCTTGTGAACAAAATCCATTTGATGCAATCAGTTCAGCACAGGCTGATGGGATGACATTTCAACCTCTTTCGCAAGATTATGGCTGCTTGCAGAAGGTTCAACTTTCAATGCTACCACTGATGTTTCGCTGTCAAGGTTGATGGTCGGCCGGAACGTAGTGGATCGTAAAGAATAAGACCCCAGGAGTTGAAACATTTGTATAACCTCGAGACCTTCACCTCATTCACTGTGCCTTCTTCTTCAATATTACAAATTTATTTACAGCAATTCTTTTAGAAAGTTTCGCTTGTAACAGTAACAAGTCAAAACTCTAATTACACTTTCTTCCACACTCATTTCTGTCAGTTAAGGGTTACACAAAGAGAAATAAACTACGCAGAAGCAACAAACAAAACAATGTACGGAGGCTGGTAGTCGAATGAGTAAGGTTAACCTAACCTAATGTTGGTGTTTCTTCATAAAATTTGGTTGTTTTCTTTCCGCTTCCTAAGTAAGGCAAGACTTTATGGCCAACCATATATCAATGTCATATACCATAATGTAAAAATCTAGGTTCATACAAATGTATCCATTTACAATTATGTAATATATACAAGCCTTGGTAAATATAATTTTAAAATAGTAAGAAAATTCAAATAACTTTCAGAACTTAACATACTCATTTGGTTATTAAATAATAGTGCATAGCTTAAAGAAAAAATAATGTAAATTCTAAACATTAGTTCTCATGGTATTATGGATTACATCATTATTTCAGCAGCAACTTTCCAATTCCTATTTCTATTTGAAAATCAAAGGGTAGCAATTGGATACAATCGTCTGCTATTAAAATATTGATGTAAATAATGACATAGTGAAAATTGATTTGAAATCAACAGGTGATTAACCCTTGTGTGTATTAATTTAATGTCCTATAATTAAATGGATCGGTGACGCAGTGAAAACATCACAAAAATGTTGAGCCTTCTGAAGAATAAGCATAAACAATATAGCTTGACTTCACTCCATGTTGGAACTGTTATTATCACTTAGCAAGTAATTACCAAATTGGTTTTCAAAATCGAATAATGGCATCATTATTGCTAGTATTGTGTTAAAATTACAAGTATACATATATTTGCCTTTGAAGAATAGAAAGCGTTTGTTTGAGTAACTACGCAAGGCATGATCCGCCATATTCACTAAAAGAGTCACACTACCAACTTTCGTGAATGAGCCCTTCTCTATTTGAATCTATGACTTGAAAAAAAGGATTCGTTTGAAGCCAGCGGGATACAAAATGCCGGGTAGTATCTCAATTATGATCCACGAAGTTGTCGAGGTTCTAGTCAACTTACCTGCAAATTTAGTCTATTTGGTCTTAACTTTGCCGCTCGAGGACTCCATGGTGGTGGATTTGCTTTCTTAGAAATGAAGAAGTATTTGGCTTTAAATGGGGCGCACACGATGAAAGAGATCCCTACTCTCCTCATGATTCCTCGAGGACCCATGATGATCGAGAATAGGTTTGGGGAAGTGTCTTACTAAGTCATTGTTCGTTCCCAGTGAAGACCGTGACATCTGGGGAGGGGGACTTCCGCTACCATTTCTACATCTGCATGAGCCTAGAAATGACCACCATGTCTAGGTATTGTGGTTGTTCAGCAAAGAATCAATAAGCCTATGACTTATAAAAAAGTCCATTAGGGCCAGGAGGCCGATCTCTATTAGAAAAAAGGGGCGAGAAGTAACGGCTTCAAAAAGGACGCGAATCTAGGGTATATTTGATATATTTTTCCGATTTCATTAAAAGAGTTAAATCCGTATACTCTGTATTTAATACTGAGAATTTCATTTATCTTCTCGATCAATTGGATAGTAACTGAAAAATATTTTTCCAATTGCATCAAAGTTTTATCAACTCATCGTTAGAAAAAACAAAACTGTTTAATATTTGCATAAATAGGCTATCCTAGGCTGGGATAGAGTATCTACCGCAAGCCTTGCTACGAGTACCTATGCTAGCTAATAAAATTTTAAATGTTGTTCTTTGTAGTGGTACTTATTTATACCTTCAATCTTCAATGGCTAGCAAGTTATCGCATTATTAACAAGGTCTGCTGACCAAAAGTCGCGTTCTCTCACTTATACTGATTTATGACCTTACGACCTTCAAAACGTTCAATTTGAAAGCGAATTTAAAACAACAAAAGGGTTTCAGAATTCGTAAGAATCAGCGAAATATTTATGAGGTTATTTTCAAATAGTTCCTTGGATAAACTTGGAAGGACGTAGACAAATATATCATTCGAAAGAGAATGTAGGTGCTGGTGGAGTAGGTATGATGGTGTAGGTCATGGTGGTATAGGTGCTATGGGAGGTAGTGGTGTAGGTGATGGTGGTGTACCGACCGACCATCCATGGATGGTTGCCTAGTCGTATATGTAACGCACCTGAAGAGGGTTAAGAAACCCCAGGAGACTTGTCTAGCTGATTAAGGAATTTTAATTATAGCCCTTACCGAATTGCATATATATATATATATATATATATATATATATATATATATATATATATATATATATATATATATATATATATATATATATATATATATATTAGTATACTTAGTTCGGAGTTTCTCTTATATGCATGTTTTATTGAAGACAAGTTCAGTCAGGTCCAGCTGGGCTTTAATTAACTTTTTCTCTGCTTTTCTCATTTTCATATTACACTCTTTTCTCTTGGGAAATGTTATGAATAAGGGTTCCAATATTCATCCTTTATTTATTATTGTCCTGATGTACCTTTCAACCTTTTCAGTCATCTTCTGGGGCTATAATGATAAATATAAATAAATTCAAGGGTATAAATAGTAAATAATATGTAAACATTTCACATATTTTAGAGGAGCAACCATCAATGTATTTTAATAAAAAAATAAAAATAAATTCAAAATTAAAATGAAATTTATTTTTAGCATAAAATGAAAATTATTATGATAAATTTGTGGAATGAGAATTTTATTACTACTACACTGGACAACCAAAAAGAATCTTTTGTATCGTGCGTGAAATATTTCAATGAAGGCTTAAGTGATTTTTCCTGCTAAATTCGAAAATAACTTCAATTTTCTTCCTTCATGTCTAGTTTTCTGTCTATCCTCATCTCCATTTTGGCTCTATATGATGCTAAAATTGCGCCATAAAATATTTCCAAAGTTGTACATGAGTTGATATTAATGATTTTTAATGCAATTAAACAAGACCTTTTCTTCATTTAAACTATTTTAATTCTACAAGAGGCAATTAATATGAAACAATTAAGAGAGAATAACACATAAACAAACAAAGCATAAGTAAAAATAAAAAATTGAAAATGTACGTTGGCAAAGATTTGTGGCAGAAAATTCAAGGATAAATTTACGCATATTTGCGCACCGTTAATGCTGAGCAAGAGGCGTATCTCATTTTAAAAACGAGCAATAGTCGGCCATCATGACCGCGTCCCAAGGTCGTTGGTAACCAGTTTCGATCTTTTTGATCTCCTGATACAATCGTTCGCCTTGTTTGTCGCTAACATCTGAGAGATTTTGAGGAAAAAGATGAAGATGACTAAAAAGAAAATGCATTTTGATGCTCATATTGGCGCCAATATCACGAAAAGTTGATATCAAGTTGGTAAAAAGGTCTTTATAGTTTTCACTTTTGTGTTTCCATAACACAGTTAGAGAATTAACGCCACACTTTTTTAAAGAGGACATTTGGCTCATTTTCTATTGCTTAGTTCACCTCAACATCTGAAAAATCGGAAAAAAGAAAATAATTAGAATTAGGCTAAAGTAAAGAATCCAGTGTAGTGGACGTATCCACATACATAGTGACTAATTACAAAATATACACAATTATGACACATACATATGGACATTAACTCCCACATATACTTATATACATATGGACATTGACTCACACACAGAATTATTAACATATTGACTTTGACTCAAACCTAATATACGAGTATGTATTATAAAAAGGATGTTCAATAACTTAAAATCTAGACCTGATAGATCAAATTGAAGGTAATCTTTCGACTCAGGAGACCGATTTCTTACAGGAATGATGTCCATTCCCTAAAACCAAAAACCTTGTAGACCAGTGTTATCTATTTAATCCCTTAAGAGTTTTAAGGTCCTATGTGTAGCCATTTGTTGGCTATTAAACCTTAAGCTCTCTTCTTGAATTGAGATAGCTTCCATGATATGAAGGAGAAGGCAATTAAATCTCTTTTGTTTATTGTATTTTCCACCAAAGTTTCTCTTAGGAGATTGGTTTTGTGCTCTATTAAATAGTTATTTTCGATAGCGCCGTTGTGCAAATGCATGGTAGGTCGACGGGATAAAGATGTGGTTGTTATTCCATGGTATTTGTTCGAATAATGAAGCTTGCAGTCCTCATGAGGGCAATTAAATTCATAAAACTTTGGATGCTTTCATTCCTCTTGCCTTTTTTGTGTTATTGGTAATGATGTGTTAGCTAATTTCCTTGGTTTTGTAGTATATTATCATATTTAATTTTTCTTCTGGATTTGTACATTTTGTATTTTGGTGTATGATATTTTTGATTATTCTTTCGTCCGTTTTATATAAATCACACATTTGGTTTTTATAGAAGATATTTATTGAGTGTTTTGTATTATCGTCTTTGTTATTCATATGTAAGTTTTGCAAAAATCTTTTTATCTCTTTGTCTACTATAGTATTGGAATAACCGTTGTTAATTAGTACTTGTTTAATTCTTTAAATTATTTTATGGAATAATGCCCATGAGGAACAGTATTTGTATGCGCGTCTAATGTAGGTTCATATAATATTAATGCTTATAGCAATGTTAAAAGGAGTGTCAGAATCTCTCATCAGACAGGTAGTGAAAGAGGACATCTGCTTGAATTGGGGTTTTTGAGTTAACAAAAGTTTCTTCCAGGAGCAGGAGTGTCGAAGAAAAGGCCCAGGGGTGGTTGAAGTTTTCCCCGTCTCTTATATATCTATATATATATAACCTATTATCCCGAATGCGAAAGAGGAGTCGTACTACTCCTTATACTTCGTTCGGCCCGTTCCCTAAATGGGTTTATTGACTCAGAGTGCTTAGAGGTTGGCTACGGAAGGATTGGAATGAACTTTGCTAGCAAGCGATCCAAAGGAAATTAGATACACAACAATATGAAAATAAAGTTTTAATAAACATGAAACAATAATATATATATATATATATATATACAAATAAGGTGCTTTGAGAGATAAATCAATAAGTGAATCTCGGATATCTCACTTGGCTTGTAGATAACTATTCACTATGTAAATCCCTATATACTTGTAATGCTAGTAGGCTTCACGGTGAAGTTGGGAATGTGAAAGGGACGGGTTACCATCGAACCTGATGTTCGGGTGGCGCTGGTGAGTGAAGGTGGTAAGATAAGGGGTGGAGACGATGATGTAGGTTCACCAGGGACCGAGCTGATCCCACAATTCAGTCACATTCTGCTGGAAGAAGGCGGTGACGGGAGCTTCTTGTTGAAGAGGGCCCAACGGTCATGAACTCCGAGGAATCTCGGGTACCACAATTAAGCGGGGGGCGAAGTGACCTATCAACGCGTAGAGTAACGGAAAAAAGCCTGGAAGTAGTTTTCTCGCTTAGGGAACCAATGTGAGGCTGTATGTAGCATCGGCTCTGAACGTGAGTACGAGTTGGTGTCCGCACTGACTTGCAGAACAAAGGCGTAAGGAGCCTCCCTAAATGGGACCGATCTCTTCTCTGAAGACTTTATGCTTCGACGATTTAACACTACACCGATAGATGGCAATTACTCTCCCGCCAGACGCTGTGCGAGCTCTACTCTTGAGGGTTAAAAGAATTCATCTTTTATACTCAAAACTTGGGAGAGGTTCTCAGAGCGCCGGAAGTAGATTAGATGTCAAGTTACTCCATTTCGTCCTCTATATACTTCCGGCAACCATTGAAAGTGAAGATGGGCTTCCATCTATCGATAAGTAGTAGAGGAAGGGACTCGGTGGCTAGCTGAATTGGCCGGCGGTTTTTTCCGGCGGGAGACCATCAGATATCGGGCCGAAAGGGAAAGGTTTGATAACCCGGCCCGCTTGGAATAGAGGTGGAAAAAACTATGGAGCATTATGCTATTCTCCTACAAGGAGTTTAACTTAAAAAATAACCCCTGATTTGCTGTCGCCTCCCAAAATATAACAAGAATCATGAAGACTCGGTTCCTGGTCGACACCATGGTGTTTAGGATAGACAGTACGAGGGCCACCTAATGCCCCCTTTGATTTTGCCGGAGGGCTGAAGCAATTAACTGGAGCTTTGGTGTCGCCCAAGTTTCAGGAGGTGGCCCTTAGAATGCCGTTCTTGAAGCAGGAGGACTTAACACCATAACACACAAGCAGGACAACCCAGTCTTGAACCTCAGATATTTTCTTTAACCAGATCACTGCAAACATCTCGCATCCCTACTTTCTAGACTACAACCCGCTAAAATATAATATGTAAACCGTAGTTGAGAGATACTACCAAGTCCCCATGCACCACCAAGGTGAAGTTTTGTTCAAGAAACACCACACTTCCTCCCTGGTTTTACAGCGGGACCGTCACGAAGGCCTTAATTGGATTTTGATTATGCTCGGAGACAGAGATGCTGACGGCGATTTCATTCAACAAAATGAATAGTAAAATGATTCGCTTCTTACACATACATCTCTATGAATGAACCATCTGTGTTTTTCTTTATTTGAAGTTAGGCGACAAATCTCCCAATGTATCATCTAAATCTGGTGACCTATGTTGTTCTGATGGTAAGGTGGATCCACTTAGTTCTAGTAGCTACACATCTTGTAAATTCCTTTGCCTATGAGAAGGATGAAAATATCAGTTGATGACTATGAATGAAGCTTTTTCAGATAGGATTTAAGCATATATTTAATAACCATTTTAAAATAGAAATATTTCAAAATGTCGTAGAATGACTCCCGACGATACCATATATTACACTATTCGTTGAGGGAACTTCCTTAATTATCTTTAGAGTGCGTTTTACTGTCTGGCGGCCGGTATTATGTATCTTCAAAATGCTTAAGAAGTGGAACTGAGCTAAAGGATAATAATATTGCTATCATTAATAAAATAGAGTTTTATTAATAATAACTATCAGCAAACACAAAAACAGAAAATATTGACAAACAGAATGGAAAGGGTCGTGGAGACTCGGGCTAATCCAAGGATTTAAGGGATCAAAAAAGGTAAAACAAATATGGAGTTAAAGAGATGGGATGGTTCGATAAACCATTTAAAGCACAGGATAGAATTGACAAATAAGGGATCAGTACTCAAAAGGTGACGCTTGGCTTACGTAACTTCATTAGGGTGCAGTGGAAGGTACTTGAAGGAATATTCGGTCCGCTGGCGAGTTCCAGCCGAAGGGGGGGGATAAAAGGATCCTGACGTGGCGTCTTGGAAAGGAGAACCGTTACTCGACGAACGGCTTGACGAACAATGGCTGTTCTAGGTTGTTCTCTTCTGAACAAAGGAGGGGATCAGAACCGTCTCTTGTCTACGGGCTCAAGAACAATGGCTGTTCTAATGTTGTTCTCCTTTGAACAACAGGGGGGGTGAGAACCGTTTCTTGGCGAAGGGCTCAAAACGAACAATGGCTGTTCTAATGTTGTTCTCCTTGAACAACAGGGGGAGATGAGAACCGTTTCTTGGCGAAGGGCTCAAAACGAACAATGGCTGTTCTAGGTTGTTCTCTTCTGAACAAAGGGGGGGGATGAGAACCGTCTCTTGTCTACGGGCTCAAGAACAATGGCTGTTCTAATGTTGTTCTCCTTAAACAACAGGGGGGGTGAGAACCGTTTCTTGGCGAAGGGCTCAAAACGAACAATGGCTGTTCTAATGTTGTTCTCCTTGAACAACAGGGGGGGGGGATGCCTTGGGGACTTGGCGTCACTAAAGGCTCGAACCTTTGGCACTCAAGGAATATTGTCCTCCTTCTGGACAAGTGATGGTGAATCTCGAGGTCGAGGTCCCTTGGCGCACAAAGGGAGAGAGGGTCGTGGTGATGTTTCGCGACGAAAATCTGGATCTCCAATCTCATCTTAGTGGTAAAGTTTCCATATAAATAGCCAGGACATCTCCTTGGCGTGGGGGAGAATGGGGTGGAAGCTTCGAGGGAACGCACAGCTGGGCCGGAGAAAAATGCCTTATCTGTCCATAAGCCTAACTCGATCTGGCGAGGTCGGCGTATGGGGGCGAACGGGGGGGGCGATAACCTCCTTGTTTAAACATTGGCGTCCGGTAGCTGTTGATAAGACTCCAAGCCTCGAATCGAAGATGCACGTGGGTAGCCTCATGGTTTTAGATAAAATGTGATAGAAGTTGAAATGAATGCAGCTCTGAACTCGTTCTATCACACCCCTCCATTGCAGGGGAAGTTGTCACTTCGAAAAAAAAAAGAGAGAAGGGACAACGATAGAGCTCCGTTGTAGGGAACTCGTTTTCTTATACCAACCGTATCTTCCTGCACCTAACTATTATTACCTCAATACATGATTATTTTGATCTTTAGATTACAGGGGAAAATAACCTTTAATACAACTTAATAAAAAAAAAGGGCATGGAACAATGAAATGTTATAAACTTAGTACATACGGGACAAAATAATTTATACGTAAATTAATAAGAACAAATATATATACATCAAAAAAAATAATACAGTGAGCGTTACAAAATTCAGACATATACATTAATTAACTATATTACAAAAGAATCTTAAATTAAGTCGTACAAGACGGTATATACCTACATGGAGATACTAATCCTATGAATACAATTATTCTACGCTATTCGGTAACGCATTCCTACTGAGTGCGTCAGCGACCTGGTTATCGGAACCTTTGATATAATTTATTTTAAATTGATACTCTTGCAAGAGTAAACTCCAGCGCATGATGCGGCCGTTTGAGTGTCTCAAATTCCTAATATAGGCTAACGGACGGTGGTCGGTTCCTATTCGAAATTCTTTACATATCAAGTACAGCTTGAATTTGTCTATGACCCAGATAATTGATAGAGCTATCTTTTCTCTAGTGGCATATCTCTTTCCGCGTGGTAATAATTGACGACTAGCATATGCAACTGGATGACTCGTTCTGTCATCCACGTATTGAAGGAGTACACCTCCAATGCCCTCGTTGATCACGTCGGTCTTAACCCTAAAGGATTTTTCCGGGTTGGGCAACTTTAAAATGGGGGCAGAAATGAACTTACTTTAGAGCTGATTAAAATGGGAAACAGCGACATCATTCCAACGTAAACGATCGGAGAAATTCTCTTCCTGAAGGGGGCATAGGGGGGCCGAAATTGCAGCGAAATTCGGAACAAATCGCTGATAGGGAGAAGCTGATCCTAGGATCGATCTTAATGGCTTCTTTGTAATCGTGAGGGGCATGTGGGCGATTGCCTTAATCTTGTTCTCGTGGGGACCTAACTTGCTTTGGCCTATTTTGAAACCCAAATATTTGATGGTTTCGTGGGCAAACTGGCATTTGCTGGGGCCAATGGTGAGGCCATTTTCACGCAGTTGCTCGAAAAGAGCTAATAGGGCGGGTAAATGGTGATTCCATTTAATTAGTTCTTGGAGCTGACTCTTCTGGCGTGGTGTCAGCTGCGCGTTACTATCCAGGTCAGAGGGTTCCAAAGACTTGCCTGGTAGGGAAGGAGGAGGGTAATCGGCATCAGGTTGGATGCACACTGTCTGGATTACATTAAGGGACTCCGCGGGGCAATCCTCTTCAAGCGCCGATGCTTCGTCCAGTTCTACGAAGGTATCTCCATGGGCGCGTTGGGGGTTCTTTTTTTCTTGGGGTCCAGGGACAGTCTCCGTGTCCTTGTCTGGGGCCTTATCACCTAAGGGTTTTAGTGAATCACATTCCTCTTTTTCCGTCCTAAAGTCCTGGTTAGGGGTCTCCGAGAAATCGGACGGTATCAGGGTTCTGATGGGGACGGGCTCCTGGGCTTTTTTCTTATCTCGGCCTTGAGGAAGGGCGGCCTGAAACACAGGGTCGAAACTTACTTGGGGGCTCTTTCCTATAAGTACGGAACAGAATTTTATTGGTGCTACAATGACTTCAGCCCAGCCATTATAATATTGACACTGCAGGTAACATCTAGCGACGGGGAATCTGTTCGCCCGCCCAAGGTAGTCACGTACCACCGCAAATTTTTCGTGGTTAGAGGCCACTGGGAGGAGTTCGTCGGACACGATGAAGCATGTACATCCTGTGTCCCTGACGAGAGTCGATACTCGACAGCTGTCCACGCTGCCCTCCTCATATTTCAAAGTTCCCGCTGAACTTTTATCAAAAAAAAAATTTACCTGGTGGCCTGACGGATGGGGAGAAGTTTCTGCTTGGGTCTGCACCACTGGGGAAGCCGGGGTTGCATTAATCTGGTGAACTTGGTGGGCTGGTCCGCTTTTAAGCCTAGAATTTTGGGGGCAATTCCAGCTCATGTGGTTTTCTACACCACAGGTGAAGCATATGGTTGGTCGCTTCGGGAAGAGAGATGGAGGAGAAGTCTTAACGGGAGGTTTGGAGTCCCGTTGTTGGTTTTGGGGAAAGAAGTTTTGGGGTTTTACGGGGCTCGGAAACTTTGTCAGCTTCCCTGGGAAGGAGCGCGAGTCCGTCCTTCTTTCTTCTCGTTGGATTTTTTTTTCTCGTTCTTCTCGTTGGATTACTCTTTCCCTTTCTATTACTTCCATTTTTCTTTGAAATTCTGCTTCAATCCGAGCTAATTCAATCTGATGGTCAGCTTGTCTTATCCGTTCCTCTCTTTCTCTTTCTTCCTTTTTTCTTTGCTCCTCTAGAATGTACTCAGTTAGTTCTTTTCCGGAAAGTCCACAGGACTCTCCTTGCGCTTTAAAGATTTCGAACGGAGTCATCTTTGCACTTGGGGGCGCACTAGTCAACCAACTAAAATTCCTTGCAACAAGAATTATGCCTCTATAGAATTAGCCTACCTAAATATGGGCACTGACCTATTCGTACTTGGTTTCTTACTCTAAATAACCACTGACTAAAATCACGAAAAAACACAAACAAATTATTATAACCGTTACTTGAGCTACTCCAGCTTCTTAAGTTTCAAAAAAAAAGGGGATAGCAATCGTTAAAACAAAAGGGAACTACTATATTCTATTATTATAACGAATAACACTATGCTTTACTCGACTGAGACCAGTGTTTGCAAAGTTATAGCGTTAGACCTTACACACCTGATACCAAATTAAATAGTATATATATATATATATATATATATATATGTCGTAGAATGACTCCCGACGATACCATATATTACACTATTCGTTGAGGGAACTTCCTTAATTATCTTTAGAGTGCGTTTTACTGTCTGGCGGCCGGTATTATGTATCTTCAAAATGCTTAAGAAGTGGAACTGAGCTAAAGGATAATAATATTGCTATCATTAATAAAATAGAGTTTTATTAATAATAACTATCAGCAAACACAAAAACAGAAAATATTGACAAACAGAATGGAAAGGGTCGTGGAGACTCGGGCTAATCCAAGGATTTAAGGGATCAAAAAAGGTAAAACAAATATGGAGTTAAAGAGATGGGATGGTTCGATAAACCATTTAAAGCACAGGATAGAATTGACAAATAAGGGATCAGTACTCAAAAGGTGACGCTTGGCTTACGTAACTTCATTAGGGTGCAGTGGAAGGTACTTGAAGGAATATTCGGTCCGCTGGCGAGTTCCAGCCGAAGGGGGGGGGAAATAAAAGGATCCTGACGTGGCGTCTTGGAAAGGAGAACCGTTACTCGACGAACGGCTTGACGAACAATGGCTGTTCTAGGTTGTTCTCTTCTGAACAAAGGGGGGGATGAGAACCGTCTCTTGTCTACGGGCTCAAGAACAATGGCTGTTCTAATGTTGTTCTCCTTTGAACAACAGGGGGGGTGAGAACCGTTTCTTGGCGAAGGGCTCAAAACGAACAATGGCTGTTCTAATGTTGTTCTCCTTGAACAACAGGGGAGGATGAGAACCGTTTCTTGGTGAAGGGCTCAAAACGAACAATGGCTGTTCTAGGTTGTTCTCTTCTGAACAAAGGGGGGGGATGAGAACCGTCTCTTGTCTACGGGCTCAAGAACAATGGCTGTTCTAATGTTGTTCTCCTTGAACAACAGGGGGGGTGAGAACCGTTTCTTGGCGAAGGGCTCAAAACGAACAATGGCTGTTCTAATGTTGTTCTCCTTGAACAACAGGGGGGGGGGATGCCTTGGGGACTTGGCGTCACTAAAGGCTCGAACCTTTGGCACTCAAGGAATATTGTCCTCCTTCTCGACAAGTGATGGTGAATCTCGAGGTCGAGGTCCCTTGGCGCACAAAGGGAGAGAGGGTCGTGGTGATGTTTCGCGACGAAAATCTGGATCTCCAATCTCATCTTAGTGGTAAAGTTTCCATATAAATAGCCAGGACATCTCCTTGGCGTGGGGGAGAATGGGGTGGAAGCTTCGAGGGAACGCACAGCTGGGCCGGAGAAAAATGCCTTATCTGTCCATAAGCCTAACTCGATCTGGCGAGGTCGGCGTATGGGGGCGAACGGGGGGGACGATAACCTCCTTGTTTAAACATTGGCGTCCGGTAGCTGTTGATAAGACTCCAAGCCTCGAATCGAAGATGCACGTGGGTAGCCTCATGGTTTTAGATAAAATGTGATAGAAGTTGAAATGAATGCAGCTCTGAACTCGTTCTATCACACAAAAAGATTTTATTTTTTTATTCTTTACAAATAAGGTTAAACGCTTATTTTTTTTAAGAACTTGTACTTTCGGACGTCATACCATGTTTGATCTAGTTCACAATTCCGCTGCATTTAATAAAAAAATAAAACCAAACAAATACAAGACCAAAATTACATTCCTTTTATAAGTAACGAAGAAGAAATTCCCCATAGAAAACTGTATTTTAATATAAATTTGAAGATGAAGAGACTCAAAAATTATGTTTCAACATATTCGGAGGATATAAAAGATTACTAGATCAACTTGAGAGAAAAAGTTTCTCATCATATTCCAGCAAATCATTGAAAGCCATTTAATTTAATTCTTCTGAGTCGTACTGTTATAAAACTAAATTATTATGTGCAGAACAACAAAAACGGCTATTAAATTTGCCGCTGAGCTTAGATAAACTAAAACTGTGTTTATTTTATCTATTTCTATGTGGGTATGTGGTTACGATCACACACCAATCTCAATTATTCAGGGGAGAAAGAGTGCTATCGTTAATCGAATATGCAACTTCGTCAGTGCAGCTTATTAAATAAATAATATGGATATTATTTTCGAGTTGTTGCCTTCATTTGTTTTCCTTAATTTCTTATACCTGTCTATATAAATAAAACTAATAACCAAGATAAAGCTCTCGAGTATAAAAATGGTTCTAATGCTATTGTGTCGGGTAAATTTTTGAAACAAGCATAGAGTGTATTATATTAGACATTTTTTTAACATAAACAAGTTTTGGCATTCTGTTTAAACCAAACGATCTATGGTTAAGTCATAAAGTTAGATTGGAGGTATATTGTATAAATAATTTTAAACTTCTCTTAAATAATGAAATCTAAAACGCAAAAGGGTTTCAATGATTCTAAATTTAGAACCACGAATAATTCGAAAGTTAACTGGAAGAGTGTAAAATGCAGTAAACTAAACAAAAATTGATAACAAGATAAGGCAAAAGATTAAAGATAGTCGAAAAGAAAATTGTTTCTTTTTCCTTGGCTTTTTTTTATTCACAATATATGTAACTCTTGAATGAAAAGTGTTGAAATAATTACCTCTCGTCTAAAACCATATAAGATCACATTTGTTCAATAAATGTATAAAAAAACATAGACAATAAATAATATACAGTAGTTGCTTCAGTTCTATCATACAAAGTTATTCAAATAAATGGTGCTGGATACAGTCTTTGTATTTCATTAAATTTTAGTGTGTTTCATATTCGTGCACGTAGAGCAGCAAATATTTCTCAGACCATAATCAATAATCGTTATTTATATTTGTTTAACAAGCTCAAGAACCAATTTATTTGTACCTTTGTCATGCAAGGGTCATTTGTAGTTGTATATAGTATATGAAAGCCGTTTGCTTAGAGTAAGAAGAAACCTAAATACTAAGTGCTAAAAAATAAATAGAAGAAGTACACATATTCATCTGTACCATTGTAAAGGGACTTATTTTGAAGCAGTTTAAACCATACATAGATTGAGTTCTATAAATATATGCAAAGTAAAGCAGCTATCACCTTTGCTAGCTACTACAAACATAGAATTCCCCGTTTGAGAGATTATTGATCTCTCTTCCATTAATTCATATTCATGTACGACAATTCCAATCATATATAACTCGTACGATTTTCAACAAAAATTTACACTACGTCTCGTTCGTCAATAATTATTTCAACCCTTCAAAATCCTGGACTGACGAATTTTAACCGACCGATCAGCATCAACCTTCCTCGCCCCAATGTTCCGCTGACAATTTTAGTTTATTAGTGTTCTCGTTATCGCCAGGCAAAGGTCACTAAATTAACGTTACCATTATTCAACTCAATCGAATATCTTAACTATTCAAACTGTTATTTCCTCTTTTCTCTCCATTTCTAGTCCCTTTGAGATTAGAATTCGAGCAATTATTCTGTGTCCAAAGATGATTCCCAAGTCCATCCACCCATATATTAAATATATCATACATCCTGTTAATTATCGGCCAAATCTTATATATCATTCCATAATTTATAACTCAAATTTATATAAATATTTACGCTAAACCTTTATTTATGTTCGATTAAATTCATTATTCTCATTCTGTGTATGTTCCATTTTTTCCTTTCTTTTTATTAGACTGGTATATCTTTCTAGTTAATTTATAAATAAATATAGAAATATACCACTCTTTGTTTTCCCTGATATTGTCGGTTGCCTATTCTCATTTTTACTCTATTAGAATCAAACACGTGACTCCTCTATTCTCATTCCTCATTCTTATAAAGAATTGGTTGGTATAGATCTAGGCTTTACATTCCTGTCAACCAGATTATATATTTTGGACTGAATCTCTATTGATTCTTTCCCAAATTTTAATATTAGCCCTAGATTGTTTAACCTAGATCCCATCATATCTTATTATATTAAATCACAAATTAAAGTGTTTAAAGTATTTGTACCCCCTAGTTAGGGTTTTGATGCAGGTAGCCGTATTAACCCTTACTATTTAAGACATTGTCTGTCCTGTTCACCTGTATGACAAAGTGACCCCTCTCTGTCCTTTCTATACACAAAATGAAAATGAATGAATGACCTACACGCACATCACTTGGAAGAATCTTTATATCTGCGCTCTACGAGAAGTCACAATCAGCAATGGAGGAAAAGTCGAAAGAGTGTCAGCTCATTCAACGCACTGATTTTCCTGCAAGACATTCCGTGGACGGTACTTTACAGTCAGCTACCTATGAGCTCAACAAGCCAATCGAACCCTGCCCCACACTCCCTGAATAAAAATTTCTTTACTTCCCTGGCATGTCATAGTGGTATGACGTGATAAAACCCTCCCCATCCCTGCCCCTTCGTGATTTGGCTATGTGAACGTGATTACACATAAAGGTCCGTTGTAACTATTAAGTTCTACTTAGAAAGGGCATAATTGCAAAGCTCAATAGAGGGGGCGGCATCCCGAATATAGTCAGTCTATTCTGGTTTCAGTCATCTTAAAATTCCGCCATGTTTTTACACCCTCTGAGGAGCTCAACCAGATCCATACTCACTTATCATGCATCACTACATCCGAGTCATGTTCATAGAATCATTATCGGTGGAGCGGGGTAGCCTCCCATAAAGAAAGAAAGAAAAATGGCAAGTAACACGTCATACCTCACACTGCTACATACATAAACACGAAACCCACAACAAAGAACGAACACACACTCCTAAATATAGCAACTACACATGACAACCACATCACAAACATCATAAAAACACATACAGGCCACAAACTCGTCTTTCGCTCACAGAAGAGCGCAGTAAAATTTCAACAAAACGCTTCCGAAACACTCGCCGCACTTGACTTACACACAAAATTTGCCAATGGTGTAATCAAGACACCAAATAAGCGTCACAAAGACCAACCCCCTATGTTTGGCCTTCCCCACACATGACCTCTGTACACACCTTAGACAGAAGAAGTTTTGGGAGGAAGTTATCATAGATCTCTATTACAACCGTACGAAACAATGGGCAGCAATCACACTGTCCGACGAACACGACATGTCACTGCTGCTAGACCAAGGTATCAAGGTCTGCACCACCATAACTCACCCACACAACATCGAGCCACAGCTGAACATAAGACTTACACAGTGCTACCGGTTTCACAAAACCTGACACTCTACACGTGACTTCCAAGCAGACCTGGTCTGCTCCAAGTGCAGTGTAGTGGGCCACCACTTTCCCACCTGCACAGCTACCACACCCCTCAGCTCTAACTGTGGCGGCGACCATGTCACCGTAAACCCAAAATGGCCTTACGTAAGTAAGGCAAGCTCTGACGCCTTAGCGGCTATACGGCGTCCTCAACCCACCTACTTAACCGGTTAAACACCCGGCCCTGCCCCCAGCCCCTCACAAGAACATTCGCCGCCACTGCAGGCGCTACGGTGTCAGCACCTCTCTGTCCCACCCCAGACACACCCAACCCTGGCAGAAACCCAAACTCACCCACATATCCCGACACCCTCCCCCACCCTAGCACCTCACACCCAGAGACCCCCACTACTTCCAACACCCACCCCTACCTTGCACTACACACCCAACGAGACCTCACAACCTAAGCTACACGTGGCCGCCTTGCTCTTAACAGTGGCAAAAGACTTGTCGAGGGATGACCCATGACTATACACAAACATACTCAACACACTCTTCGCCTTGCACGGTCTAGTACGGATCACCTTCCCCGAGAAGGTGTTCGCTCTGATCGACGAGCATACACACAGGATACCCCCACTCCTCCCACCCCTGGTGGGCACTCACACCTCTTGCCCCGTACTCATCCCCCACCCTCACCATGCTCCCGCCTCCTCCCGCCCTTCTGTCTCTGCACCTTCTTTACCTACCCCTACGCCCACTGCTACCATCTCTCTCCCAACTGCTTCTTCTGCTCTCTCTACAGATTCTACTCCTTTCAACTCTTTATCTACACTCCCTCCTACCTCCAGAACTCCCTCCCCCCGGCAACCTCCACTCCTCCCCTATTGCCACCAACCCCCTCCAACCGTCCCCACCCTCCCTCTCACAGCCTCCAACCCTACTCCCACTGACACCACAACCTCCACCTCCCCCAAGCCTACCAAACCCTCGACAATACCCCGTAGCAAACCCAAAAACCCTAACACGAAGCCTTTCACCCGCACAACCACACCTAAAGCCGAGCCCCCCCCCCTCCTGATGTTTCTTCTCCTCCTTTTCCACCCCTCCTTCTTCGTCCCAAACTCCTCTCTCTCCCGACACGCCCCTCTCATAATCTGCACCTTCCCTACTGTCTCTAGCCCATCATCTCCTAACTATACTCCCTCCACCTCTGCTCCTAACTCCCCCCTCCTAGACTCTACCCTTTCCAACCCTACTTCCACAACCGCTATCTCAAAACCTACTTCCACAGAACACACTCTCCTTTCCACCACGGTTTGCCCACGCAACAACACCGCTGACAACCTCCACAGACAACAGTCGAGACGCGTAAAGGTACTGTCTCCTCACACCTCCTGGGCAATAATCAAGGAGAGAGGAACGGTCCCGGCTAAATCACCCTCACGCGCAAGCCACCCACGACAATAGGTCGCCTCGAAGTGACACAGTTAAACGTACGCAGTTGGCACGGTATTCGACATACGGTTGCCAACTGTGTCCTAAACACACAAAGACCTGACATAGTGCTCTTGAACTCGACCAGCCTAAATCCTTCCAACAACAGACTCCGCATCACAGATTAACACACGTACCTATCTCCACAGGCACTGGACCAAGGATCATCGATCCTAGTAAAGCGCTTGATTCACCACTCCCTCATCCAAACACAAGACGACTCTTACCTAGCATGCAAGGTACAGACAAGCTCTGGCCATATTATGGTGGCCACACACTACAGACCACCACGCCCATAATTAATTATAGTAGTCCCACTCTGGGCTCTATCAAACCAAAACCTTCCTATCTTCTTTGCGGGGGACCTTGCCGCCTTTCACCCAACACTACTTTAAAACACCACGAATGATGCAGGAAAGTACCTGGCCAGTGCCTTGCAACGCTATCGCTGCAAGCACATCGGCCCGGCCTTCTCAACAATCTTCGGTCCTCATGGAGGTACCACATCTCCGGACATGGTCTTTCGCAATGACCATGCTACACGCTTCTACACTCATATATCACCGGGTCCCCACGTACTCTCTGACCACATACCAATATGCCTTATCATATCCACATCTCCCCTACTCATACGTATACCACCTCTCTTCGACTACAAAAATACAAACTGGAAAGAGTTCAAGAAACACACAACAGATAACACGCAACGAAACCTCGACCTGGAGCACACCAATCCAGATATGTTAGACGACCACTGGTACTCAATCATAAATACTATAACCACAGCATGCAACCTACACTCACCACCAAATACCTATACCTGGATCAAACATTTCACATTATCCATACACACTCAGAAACTCATCACACAGTACAATAATCACTACACTAAAGTCCCACAACAACACAACATCAATCACTTACGTGCCTGCATTATACAGTGCGTGCAGCTAGATAGGAACCGGCAGTGGCAAGAATTCCTGTGCATCACGGACGATACCCGTTGCACTAACCCCTTCTTCTTCTGGTGGCACGTAAAAAGGATCATAGGCACTGATCCACGCAAACCTATCACCCTCCAAGTAAACAACCAAACACTCACAGACACTCACCACATCCTCGACGCATTTAGGTCCCACTAGGTCACAGTACATACAGACAACCCACCCAAACCACACGCGCGGGAGCACTTCCAGGAAGTCCAGGAGTGGTGTCAGGCCCACACTCACGAGCTAAGGCCTGCCCCCTCATACAAATGTTGGTGCTCGACTACACATCCACACTGACCACTCCTTTCACCGTCGAGGAAACAAAACACTCCATTGAAACGAAACCAAAACGTGCTCCCATCCATCTGGGCTACCAGCTACACTAATACACAACCTCCTCGCAAACATATACCCCACACTCACACACCTATTAAACGCCTCACTAGCTTCAGGCCACTTCTCTAAAATATTTAAAGTCTCTCACAACATACTCCTATACAAAACGAACAAACATCCCAAACACCCAAACAACTACAGTCCTGCTGCTGTATTAGAGCACTTGGGAAAAATACTTGAATGCATGATCAACTGCCACCTACGGGAAAACCTGGAAGAGAGCGACTGGTTCTCTCACCCAATAATATGGGTTAAGGAGAGGCCTATCCACTAAGGTGGCCGTGAATATCGTTCACGATAGAAAACAGAAAAGACGCTAAGTACATCAGAAGGACGTGGAGAAGGCCTTCGATAATGTGTGGTACGAGCGGCTCCGTTGGAAACTTTCCAACAATACGGAATTAACTCTCTGCACCAGAAGGCTCCTCTCGCACTACCTCACTGAACGGAGATGCCACATAAAATACAATAATACTCTCTCACAACCCTTCACACTACGCTCAGGCGTTCCTCAAGGAAGCCTACTGGCACCCACACTATGCATTATGTTTACAAACGACACCCCACGCCCACCCGAAAACTGCTGCCACACATATACAGTGGCATACGCCGATGACGAGACCATTCTCGCCAGTGGCCGTGGTCCAGCAGAAATCGCACTCCACACACAAACAATACTAGGCGATAAGAGAGATTACGAGGATAAATGGCTGATTGCCACGAATCCCCAGAAGAAACAGATGACACTCTACGGCAAAAGAGACCACTTCATGCACAATCTACAAATCTTCTCACACACCAGACATGAACCACCTAAACCAAACAAGTCTCGAATACACACAAGGTACAGAAATCCTTGCGGTAACTTTCGACAAGACCCTCAGGTTCAATATACACCAAAACATAACACAAGCAAAAGCCTCACGTACAAACACATCACTGACTAGGTTCTACCCTGCGAGCAAATAACTACAGTTACACTTTTACAAAACACTCGTGCGACATATTCTCACGTACGCTCCACTGTCACATGTAGCCGCGAGTGACATGTGGAAGCGGAAGGCTCAGTGCATTCAGAACTCTGCTCTGAAGCGCGCTTGCCACTCTTTTTGTACTCGAGAATAGCTACACTACACAACAACAACAAATTAGCTCCCCTCAACACATATGCTCACACCAGACTCACAAAACAACTCGGAAAACTCACCAGAGACTCATTATACACCGCACTACATGTAAGAAGGTGTGCGATGGCACCGCGATACCCCGCGGCCCATGACCACCTGCAACCCATACCATTCTCCGCATAAACTAAAGGCATCATGAATAACGCGTTTTCAACTGATCAGACAGCCTTTCTTTCCGACCAACCTCCAACCGTCGTCCAGTCACGAACACCTCGAGACCAACTCAACTACACCATGCATCCGTGTCTAGCCACCGACCTATCAACTCTTCCTATCTCTTCCCAAGTTATTTCTGCAACCTTTCCTCCATGACTGACTGTTCGCCTTTGTTACACAGTGATCCCTTTCTGTCCTTTTTCCCCCAAACGAATGAATGACCTACGTTATTCCATGAAGAGGTCTTTTAGAATAAAGACGAAATCGCTTGGAATCGTTTTTCCATTTTCCTTGTGGGTGTTATTTATCATAATTTTGACTCACGTGCAAAATTATATATATATATATATATATATATATATATATATATATATCACCCATCTCTCCATATATACATATACCCCGCTTTTTGGTGCCCTCAGACCCACTTCAAGATTTTGCCGTCTAGTTAAGTGAACTATATTCTTTCCACGTCTTGGATACCCCCCGCAAAGTGAACTCAACCGGCTCTACCCCCATTTCAGTATCCTCGAGGAAAGTTTGAGTTTGTTCCTTTTGATTTCACTTGAACTTTGAATTAACTTTTCTTTTTATTCTCCGTAGTACTCCATCTCTCATTAATTCTCCTCGAAATTTATTTTCACAACCGGAATAATTTCAGACCACACACCTCTTAATAAAAACATAGGATGAATAGTTTTCCTCGAACCAGTATGAACTTTGCTGTTTCAACCACTACGGCCACATTTCCTTCGTCTGTGCAAGGATGCCTCTCTTTTTCGACTTCATCAACGAGTAACTCGCTGACGGCAATTAGCCATCCAGGGGTTAGCAACCAGGATGTTAGCGCCCGAGGCACCAACCATCTTCCCATCATGCTTCCCGCTTTTGGTGCATCTAGCCCTATCACTTAGTGGGAAATTTGCGAAGTTCTTATCGCTCATCAACCAATACCCGACCAAGAGCGTGTAATATACATCATGCAAAGAGTCCCCATGCGTATTTTTACGTTGTTTCGGGGGATATTGCTCGAAAGTGGGAGGATTGGTGTATGGGAGGATTTGAAGCATGCATTAAAGGTGGAGTTCGGAAGATCCCAGGTTGAGGATTTTCGCGAGCTCTTAAATACGCAAAAGATGGGTGACCGCCGCCCCAAGAGTTTCCTCGAACACCTAAAGAAGTTTTCAGAGCTAAAGGTGCGAACTGTGAGCATTTTTATCCTCTCATAACAGAGAGGATCGGAGAGCACAGCAATGTGGACCAATTGGCCGTATCTGCCGAAATTATATATATAAATCCCTACGTTAATTGAGGGACTGTCTCACAAACCCCAATCCCCCCCCCCTAATCTAAACATTACACAGGTCAGGTTATCTACGGAGTCTGCAGACAATTGGCCAGGCTCATGTAACGCCTCTTTCCCTCCGGCGCGGGACTTAGCTGCCACGTTGGAGATAATCGAAGGAGAGCTAAAACATCTTAAACTCCAATGTGGGACCGTGCAAACGACAGAGACAAGAGTAAATGGAACGAAAGGCGCCGTTCGTCCTCTCGAAGACGAAACCAACAAGGACATTCCAGCCCAAGAGGTGAGGCGTGGCATTCATTTACTCATCCTCTTTCCGCCTATCCCTCTTCACCTAATCTTTTCCACTCTCAACCTAAGAGTCTCAGCTGGTATCCTGAGAAGTTTGGTGGTAACGCCGTACACCTGTATACAGCCTAGCAATATTACCACTTATCCTATTCTCAATCACATGTTTGTTCTTCACAATTTCGTCCTTCTCACTTTCGTACTACTCCTAGTGTTACTTTCATCCAACCAACTAATGGTGCTGGTACCACAACAAATAAGGTGTACAAGCAGTAAAGTGCTTACAGCCCTGCATAAATTTACTACCAGTACCTCCTTCTTCTGACGATCATCCACCACTTTCATCTCCTCAACAACCAAATCACTCTTCTCAATCTGATGCTCTATTCCAACCTCCAACTTTTCATCCTAATAATTCCAATTCTACTTTAAACTGAAAACGCAACTAATCAATGGGTCTATCACCTCTGCCCTTCCTTCACGTAGTCAGGTTGATCCATCGTTTCACATTTACGACCCACTTTATGGCTTTTCATATTTAGTAGACACTGGTGCTCAATGTAGTGTTATTTCAGCATCTCTGGACGATAATGCTTGTTTCTCCTCTGATCTTGTCCTTAAAGCCGCTAATTCCTTGCATATAAGGACCTATGGAAGGCGTATCCTTCAATTGTCTCTCAGCCTACGTAGAGTTTTTCAAAGGACGTTTATTGTTGCTGATGTTGACGTTCCTATATTGAGACTCGATTTTCTATCCGTCCACGACCTGTTGGTCGATTCTCGTAAGCGCAAGCTTATCGATCGCACTACCTCACTCACAGTTTCGGGTTCATTTTTCCTGTTGCCCAGTTCTCTCCTCTCTGTCCGTTTTCTATCAACCGATCTCCAAATTCAGCACCTTCTACAGGAATTTTCTGGCCTTAGTATTCCTTTCACAACAGACAAGCCTATTAAACACAGCGTTTTTCACCGGATAGAGACGATTGGAGGGCCTGTATTCTCCTGCCCACGTCGACTAGCCCCAGATAAACTCGCTTTAATGAAGTAAGAGTTTACCTTTATGGTTAAAGCTGGCATAGCTAGCCCCTCTACTTCTCCTTGGGCTTCTCCGCTTCATATAGTACCCAAACCCACTCCGGGTGAGTACAGAGCTGGGAGATTTCAGGCGACTAATGCCTGTGCAATCTCCGATAGATATCCTCTCACCTACCTGTCTGAGTTCAACTCTGCTCTCTTCGGCTGTTCAATCTTTTCTCGGCTCAATCTGGTTCGTGCTTTTAACCAGATCCCTATTCAACCAGATGACATCCCAAAGACAGCTATCACCAGGCCATTTGATTCCTTCGCCATGCACCGAATGCCTTATTGTCTTCCTAACAGTGGTCAGATCTTCCAACATTTTATTGATCAGGTTTAGTGAGTTCTTCCTTTCGTGTTTAACTACATGGACGACCTCTTCAAGCATCTTCATCAGGTTTTCGCTCGACTTGAAGAGTATGGTATCGTACTCAATACTTCTAAGTATCTATTTGGTGTCGCACAACTCTCCCTTCTTGGACATCCCGTTTCCCCTGACGGAATCCGTCCTCTCGAGGTTAAAGTTGTAGTTATTCCGGATTTCCCTCGACCTTCTTTACTAAAGCAACTTCGTCGTTTCTGTGGGATGGTTAACGTTTCTCATAGATTTATTCCCAGCGTTTCAAAAATAATGCAACCACTCGACACTCTCATCTCAATCATCAAGAAGAACTTTCCACTGTCATTGTTTTCCAAGGCTTGGGAATCTTTTTCTCGCACCAAAGAGGCTATGGCTTCCGCTGTTTTATTGGCCCATCCTTGCCTAGGGGCTAATATAAGCGTTGCCTCGAATGCGTCAGCCACTCATGTAGTTGCAACCTTGTAACAAATGGTTGGTGACTCATGGCAACCTCTCTCGTTCTTCTCAAAATCTTTAACTCCTTCTCAGAAAGGATCGAGCACTTTTTCACGAGAGCTGCTTGGGGTATTTCTCTCCCTCCGTCACTTCCGGCAATACTTGGAAAGACGTGAATGTACTTTTTTCACGGATCACAAAACATTGGTTGGCGCACTTTCATCTCATAGCATTTCTTCCGTGCACTCTACAGTCGAAGCTCGTCCTCTAGACTTCATATTGCAGCTTATATTTGACGTTCAACACGTTCCTGACACTTCAAACGTCGTACCGGACACGCTTTCTCGCATTTCTTCAATTGCGGCCAAGCAATTCTCTCATGAGCCCATTAACTATGCGACAATAGCGTTGGCTCAGGAACAGGATGAAGATATGCAAACACTGCGTCATTCTTCTCAACTCGTCATTCACGAGGTAAACTTACCAGGCAGTCTTTCCAGGCATATCCTGGTCGATTATTCATTGCCTGACTGTCCTCGGCCTCTTTTCGTCTCGTTTACAACCGCACATATTTAACCAAACTCACGGTCTTTCTTATCTTAGCATGAGAGCTACTCGCAAGCTCATTGCACAACGTTTTGTGTGGCCAGGTATGAACGCCGACGTGGCCAAATGGACCCGCTTTTGTGTACCTTGTCAGCGTGCTAAGGTTCAGCGCCACACAAAGACTCTTTTGGTTCCTTTTGCACTGCCTTCGTTCCACTTTAGCGCCATTCACGTTAATCTCTTTCGCTCTCTGCCTTACTCTCGTAGTTGCACCTATTTTCTTACCATGATCGACTGTTTCACTCGTTGGCCAAAGGGTGCCGCCATTCCAGACATCCGAACATAAACCGTCGTCAAGCCTTTATCTCAGGCTGGGTTGCTCGTTTTCGTGTCCCTTCCACAATCATGATTGACCGTGGTAGTTAAGTTGAGTCCCACCAATAGGATATACTCATGGCAGTTATTGTTTTCTTTTGCCTACGTACCACAAGCTACTATCCCCAAGGCAACTATACCTTTGAACGTTTGCATCGGACGAGCAAAGCAAGCTTACTCTCTATGGATCCAAATATCACTTGGGTGTACAAGCTACGGTCAATTATTTGGGGCATTCGATCGTCCTTGAAAGAGGATTTGGCGTGCTCCGCAGCGGAACTAGTTTACGGTACCTAACTCCGTCTTCCTGGTCAATTCTTTTCTTCTACTGAAAACACTCTACTTTCCTATACGATCCTGCTTCAGACGTACACAATTTGGTACATGTGATGGGCGAAATTAGGCCTACTATCCAAAGAGTGCCGGCTTCCCAGAAACATTTCGTACGAGAAGAGATGTAAACTTGTACCCACGTCTTTGTTCGTCGTGATTCAACTCGTTCTTCCACGCAACCCGTTTATGATGGACCCAAAACCACCTCTACCCAGCCTTTATCTCCTTTCCGATTGCTGCCGCCTCTTCTTTTGTCGCAGAAAACCTCGTCGGCAGAGCTGCAAAGTCAGGAGTCCGTCTCTCCACCTCTGGTCACCTTGAAAGCAGCAGGCCAGACTCAAAACGTCCTAAGATCACCGAACGCCAGCTCAGAGAGGACAACCAAGCGGATTACCATCGATCCGTCCACCTTCGCTTGTGAGAGTGCCTCGCCCACATATGGTGGCCTTCACCCTAAACATAGCTAGCCCAGTGGCGTAATAACACGGTCCGGTTGCGTTGTAACGAGATCTTGGAGATATCCAAATTAACCTTTTTGTAACAGGAGGAGTAACTCTCTTATAGGGGGAGTATTTTAGCAGCTAACATCCTTACTAGCTCCTACAAAAGTATAATTCCCCACCTGAGAGATTACTCATCTCGCCTCCATTAATTCATATTCATATACGACAATGCAAATCATATATAACTCGTACGATTTCCAACAAAAATTTACCCTACGTATCGTCCGATAATAATTATTTCAACCAATCGAAATCCTTGTCTGAAGTATTTTAAACCGACCGATCAGCATCAACCTTCCTCGCCCCAATGTTCCGTTGACAATTTAAGTTCACTCGTGTGCTTGCTATCGCCAGGCAAAGGTCACTAAATTAACGTTACCAATATTCAACTCAATCGAATATCTTAACTATTCAAAATGTAATTCCCTCTTTTCTCTTCATTTCCAGGCCCCTTGAGATTATAATTCGAGCAATTATTCTGTGTCTAAAAACTTTCCTCAAGTCCATCCATCCATACAATAAATATATCATACATCCTGTTAATTATATCGACCAAATTTTAAATATCATTTTTATATATCAAATTTATATAAATATTTACTCTAAACCTTCATTTATATTCGATTAAATTCCTTATTCTCATTCTGTTTATTTTCCATTTTCTCCTTGCCTTTGTGTTAGACTTGTATATCTTTCTAGTTAATTTATAAATAAATATAGAAATATACCACTCTTAGTTTTCCCTGAAATTGCCGGTTGCCTATTCTCATTCCTCATTCGTGTAAAGCATTGGTTGGTGAGGATCTAGGCTTTACATTCTCGTCAACCAGATTATATATATATATATATATATGTATATATATATATATATATATATATATATATATATATATATATATATATATATATATATATATATATATATATATATATATATATATATATATATATATATATATCACTCATCTCTCCATATATAAATATACATATCCGCTTTAAAAGTAATATTTAGACTGATATATAATATATTTAATCATTTTCATAACATAATGGTTAGACTAAAACGAAAGAAAAATTATATGATACAAAATGATGTAACTAATATTCAAATTAGCTGCTTTTTTCGTTGATAGCAAGAAAAGACGACTTGCAGGGTCTTACTTGATATCTCAACTGTCAATTTCCAGTTTTCACTTCATAATTTTGACACTTTGATGATATTTGGTATCGGACTTCTACTCAAGCATCTACTACGCTCCAAAGTTTATGGGTTTCAAACTTCCTTTCAACAAAATCGATTAACATTTCTCTTACACTAGGCTCTAACTTTCTTTTTGTGTCCGAGGTTGATTATCTTATAGATGGGTTAAAACGGCATTTTTTATGGTGAAATCTAAATGAGGCGATTACCTTCTCCTTCAACCTCTACAAATAAGCAAATAAGATTGATTTTCCCTTTTCAGTGAAGATGACAGATGTTTTAGGGACACTGCTGTTATGCCCGCCCACAACATCACTGAAGCTCGTGTCTGTTTCCAAACAAGATCATTTTTTTTATTTTGATTAGCCAGGACAGTGGACATCTTCTCATCCATTCACAGAAATGTTTGATGCGAGTCATCAAATAGCCTTTGTTACTCATCTCAAAGTAAATCTTATCAAACGAGAACTCCTGTAAACACCATTAATAAGTAATAAGCAAAGATTTAAAGCTGCTTTTGCCGGTAATGGGTCCAAACAGTACTAGTTGCAGGGTCATGAAGCGCCTAGAACAATATATTGCACTAATGTTTCTACCATTCTTTGAAAACTATTCACAAGACCAAGGCAGTTGAATGGGAAGAGAATTACATTTGACGAACTAGATTTTCTACATCTGTTTGCTTTTGACAGATTAATGAATTTATAAATAACCACGATGGCCTTTATGGGTGTAGATGTGAATGGTTCGACAGAGCGGGTCCTAATTTTAAACGGGTCCGCTAGCAGCATGGAGGTGATGTTATATCCTAAGGGGGGATCGTTTGGGAAGAAATTGGTCAGTCTAGATCAGCGGTCGCCAACCTTTAGAACTTAATGGACCACTAAATATATACTTTTTTATTTGGCGGACCACTATTATCAATTTAGATTAAAAGGTACTGTAAATATATTTATACAATATTAATCATAAAATTTTTATTTTTTCAATACGAAATACACACATTAAAAGTAAAAAAGTTATATAGTAATTATTCCCCCAAAAAACCTGAAGTTTAGTTAAATATTAACCATTTTTAGTGTGATGGTTGTTGCTGTTTATTTGACATCAGTATGTGGAAATTCGGCTCCAATGACGTCACTGCAAGACGGAGAGCTGCGTCCATTTCAACCTGAGAGTGGTACCGAATTTTAATTACTGTGATTGATGAAAATGTCTTTTCGCAGGAATATGTTGTTGAAAATTGAATCAAAATATTTATTGCTTCCTCACTTAGTGATGGGTATTCATTTTTTACAGAGACTTAGAAATGAGGTCTTGATAAAGGTGACTGGAATTTAGCTTTGAGACTGTCGTCGCAAGATAGATCGATGAGGCTTTCTTTTTCATTTATGCATAATTTGCTTTCTTCGATGTTAGCTACACATGGATCTATTATCCACATATTTCCAGGCCTAGGATCTTCTTCACTTGGGTAATAAAAATAAAAATATTATGTCAGTGACTGTAAGTGCTATTGAATAATGGATACCACTTGCCGGTTGAGACCCTTCTCTCCCATATATTCATCAAAATCTCTAAACATTTGTAGATCTCCTTCTGCCAACCACGTTTGCCACAGTGATATTTTCTTTCGAAAAGCATCTATTTTACCTTGTACTGTAAACACGTCCTTAAGTTGTCCTTGCAAAGATATGTTTAATTTATTTAACAGAGAAAAAACATCTGCATCTGCCAGATATGCAAGCTTAGCTACCGACTCATATTGGGACAAGAGTTCTTGCAATTTCTGATTTTTTAGCTGATAAAAAAATAATTTAATTTCTTCACGCAGGATGAACAGTCGGGTCAGTATTTTGCCCCTCGAAAGCCATCTTACCTCAGCGTGAAGAAGAAGGTCAGTATACCGGGAACCCATTTCCTCGCAGAGGGTTTCAAATATTCGAGAATTAAGCGCTTTGTGTCGAATTTCATTTATGATTTTAATAACATCTGATGATACTTCGTGTAGTCCTTGGGACATTTTTCTCGCCACAAGATGCTCACGATGTATAATGCAGTGCGTAGACAAAATGTCTGGGTGACTAAGATTTTTTCCCTTTGCAACAACTCTTGAGCGATGTCCAGTCATGTTTAAAGCACCGTCTGTACATATGCCGATACATTTTTTCCATTCAATTCTGTGTTCCAGGAAATAACTATCAAGTGCTTCAAAAATCTCAAAGGCAGAAGTTCTGCTTGGCAAGTTGAGTGAGCAAATAAGTTCTTCCTGTAATTCTGCTTCGCACTCAACCATCACAAAACAAAGAAGTTCCTTGTTAATTACGCTTGTAGATTCATCATGTTGAATTGAATAAAATGGTAAATTTTTTCCTATTTTTATAACTTGATTTTCAATATCTTCAGCCATTTCTTCAATTCTGCGCTTAACAGTGTTAGCAGATATAGGAATTACATTCAGTCTTTGGACAGCTCGTTTTTCCCAAAGTGCTTCACAGGCTTGTAACATACAAGGTTTGATTAAGTCTTCTCCAATCGTATATGGCTTTTTATTTTTTGCAATTTGAAGTCCTATCAAGTAGAAAGCCTTTAATAGGGAATTATCTTCAACAATTATATTTTTTAAAGCACCTATTTGTTTATTCATACCTTCATGCATTCTTTGAAAATATTCAAGTGGTTTCTTAGCTAAATCTGGGTGTTTTGATTGTAAGTGTCTTTGAAGTTTTGACGGTTTCATAGCATCGTAGATAAACTCTCACAACACATAATACAAAGAGGCCGTGGGTCAAGCTCACTACCAGGCTTTTGAATAAATCCAAATTTCAAGTAGATTGAATCATATTTTCTTGATAATTTGTGTTGTTTTTTTTTCGACACCAGTTTGAATGTTCTTTCTTATGCCAACTCTCATTTTTAAATGTCGCTACGTACACCTGCAAAATTACCTAAAAAGTCACTGATTCAAAAGGAATTTCGTTAATAAAAGTAGCTTAAAATAAAGTATAATCTATTTCAGTGGCTCTCAACCTTTTTTGGACCATGCACCCTTCAACCATATGTTAGAATGGTATTCCCCTTACAAAATTGCCTGTCTCAAGGCCAACCAAACCTAATGATGTCGTTGCTTCTAAAACTTTATTCTTCTTTTCTACATCCTAGGTGAGTCAGGACTTCATGGTCTTCCGAATAAATACTTACAGTGATAATTAATTAACTCTGAAAACATTATTGTTAATTATTGATATTTATAGATGCATGTCACTAGGTTGTGGTTGGAGTACACACATGCTAGCGTGAAAAAAACCTAACTTGACCTCTCAGTAGCGCGATTCGATGCATACTGCGTTCTGTGCGGCCTTCGGCCAGCTTGAGCCTGCCAATCTGTGATCCTCCTTTTTCCCTGAAAATCTGGAAATTTCCCCTCAAGGGGGAATTCACCCCTGTTTGAGAACCACTGATCTATCTCTATGATAAGTTTTGTTAATTGAAATTTTTTTTATTTGAATACACATTTCTTTCGTGGACCACAGGTTGGCAACCGCTGGTCTAGATGGCGTCAATTGATTTCAAATTTTCAGCCTATTCGGCAAAGTTGACGAAAGCACCTGGGGCAAAAATGGCAAACTAATGGAGTCACCTGCATGTCGCTTAAATGACAATTCTACATGAATCTATGTGTAATGCTATTTCGACCACTTTCAATGATATCTCATCTTTAGTGATTAAAATTTATTGTTAGGTATATGGCTAATTTCGATGGTTGCCAACCATGATGGATATATTAACTACAAAATAAAATTCTAGCTCTCAACTCAGTACATTGCATAATCTTCTCGAGGCGTAAGTATTTCAAACAGCTCGGGGGTGAAGGCAGAAGGAGGATATGTAGAGCTTTGCCGACTTCAAATAAAAAGGAGGGGAGCGTGAAAGTAGAATCCTTCGGATTCGGGGATCGATGTACTCCTGGTACTAAAAAGCTATGGGAGCAGAAGCGTAGTGACAAACTTTCATGTAGGTGCCTTCAGGGTAGCAAATTTGGAAGGACCAAATGCGTCAATGATCCGAGAGATACATAGATCTAGAAGGAGTTAACTTGCCTTAAATCCGAAAGACTTATTGTATTATGGCATCTCACGATGGTACAGACACCGGCAAATCGGCTACGAATGCAATGAGGGCCTTGGACTTGCCTAAAAATGCATAATAAACTGTGGGCAGTGCAAAGCAAGCAGCATATCTCACTTTTTTCAAAGGGTTAGGGACATGTGCGGAAGGCACTGGTCGTGAAACGTAGAGTAGTTTGGTGGATCAAATCCACCTTCCGCAATCCATGCTCGGTTGCAGATGCAAAAGTTTCTGTCACGAAAAAAGCGTGGTTCAAGCAAATCAAGACAAACTACCTTTATTACAATTTCAGGACTATAAAAGGTAGCCAGGAATAGCAACAGAAGTGCTACGCTTTAAGCTCGGGGTCAGTAAAGTGGAGCGAATTTGCTTAAGCGTTATGAGAGATGAGATTGAGAGCATGTTGAATTTTACGCTCGAGTAGGCATTGGAATCGCACTAAAAGACATCTAAAGTTTGTCTAAGTAGAGCATGGCATGAACAGTTACATCAGCAGCGACGGGATACCGTAGATCCTCATGCCAAAGAGATGTACCGAGAGGCCCTTTTCATGCAGGGCATTCTCTTCCTATTCTATTAGACCGGAAAGAGTTCCAGCCACCGGTGAGGAATTGATGATCTTGAAGAAATTGATGCGATTTCCACCGAGGAGCTTTGTCAGGCGGTAGCTGACCCTAAAGTGATATTAGATAGGAAAAATGACCCGTTCCTTGAAGATCGTTCATCATCTGCAACGTTAACCGGTTCTCGAACACCATCATTTTCATTTAAGGCATTTACCTCCCACTTTTGAGAGTCGCTTCCTTATCTTTCTGTCATTTTTATCATATTTTTGAAGATTATACTTCCATATATTTTTCATTTTCATTTTGGTCGTATTTTATCAAATTGAGTCCACTCGATAATTTTTCTGTTTCATATATCTTCTAAAGTAGCGTACCAGGGAAAATTTTAGGTTTATTATAGCTTCCACTATATCCTAAAGTTTGATTTGTCCATTTTTCTAAATGGATGATTTTTGGTCACGTCAAATTATCCACATGTAATGGTTTTATGGAATCTTTTTTTTCTTTTTAAGTTTTAATATAAAAATTTGGTCAAGATGCAAGCTTTTACTTTATAGGTCATAGTTGGGATTATGCATTGGATGTATAATTTTCCTTTGACGCAGAAGGAGAATTTACTTTTGAAGATCATGTTTGCCATTCAAAGTTCTTTTCAGCCTAGAAATATTCTGCCTTGGTTTTATTGATCTTTTTACAATGACATTTAATCTGTTTAAACAAGTAAATAAATTCATCTAACATTTCAATTGGCTCGTTCTCAATTGTGATATCTATCATGTCGACCTCTGGTTTGTTTCCTTAGACATTTGTTTTTTCAGTATTTATTTTTTTGACCAACATTTCATCTTTCTTGGTTAAGTTCTTAAATCTGCGTTTGATTCTTTTCATGTTATCTGATATTAGTATAATACCATCTGCAAAACTGTTTCGGAAGTTTTGCCTCCTGAAGCTTTCTTCTAGGCGGAATGTATAAATTCGGAGAGATTTTATGTAGACCCTATCTATACCTTGAAATTTTCAATGTTGCTATAACCATTGCTCTTTGTATTGAGTCAAATACTTTCTTTAGGTCTAAAAATATCAACTATAGATGCATATTCTACTTTGAGGTTTTCTTAATGATCTGGTTTAGAATATTATTAGGTTAATCGTTAAAAATCCTTTTCAGAAATCATCTTTTCTCTTGGTTTTTGGTCATCTATCTGGTTTTGTAGTCTGTAAGTAATTAGTCTTTAGAACAATTTATAAAAACACAAGAGAAGGCTGATTGGTGTATAGTTTGTAAGGTCTGTTTGATCACCTTTTTAGTGTATACGAATTATTATCGCATTTTTTCAGTCCTCAGGAATCTTTACTTGTTTTCAATATTCATTGAAGAATCATGCTATTTTATCGTTAATGACATCGCCAGAATCTTTCAGCAAGTTCAAATTGATGTTGTTTAGAAATGGTGCTTTGTGGCTCTTCATTTGATTGAGGCAATTTTAATTAAGACTTGAGATCGGTCGGGACATTTTTAGTTGTTATTTGTTGATCGTGGGCATCAATTTACTGTACATATTAAGAAAATGGAATTAGGCTCTTTTTTTTATATTTTACCTTGAAATTATGATAAAAATATATTAAAAAATGCAACATTAAAACTTAGAGTACTTGTGACTGTTTAAATAAATTAAAAAATACAACCTTAGCTACGGGGTTGACCATTATAAAGCGTTTTATGGCAACAAACCAATATCCACTGCACCAGTGGTTAAAGGGGCGCACAGTAAATGTCCACAGATATTATACTATAAACATAAATTTAATTACCTGATTTTTTTCGCTCTCAAATTAGAATCTAAGTTTAAAAAATAAAAAAAAACGCTTCGGCTCCAATTTCACTGCCCGGTCTACAGGGCAAATATTAATCGTAAACCAGATTTTAACGTAGATTCCGGACAGCATAATAAAACCCAGAGGAAAATAATCTTCTAAAGAAGACAGTAAAATAAGGTTAAGGAAAAATATGCCATGACTTATGAATGATCAGTGAGACCCACACAGGATTGGAAATCTAATTATACAGGATTAGCTAAATTAAATATGAAACAAGCAATCAAAAAATATAGCTTGAAAGAATTATTTTTTTACTAGTAAATATTCATTTAGTTATAGTAGTCTAATGAAGGACTAAAATCAAGTGCAGATAGTGATCATGCATCTTAACTAGTAAATGACAATTGCATTTACTCTCTAAGCTGCTGTCTTTGGAATTTTAGGAGGAAAAATATCCAAACATAAGGGATTTCTCAAACTCCGAACTTATCATTCCTGTTGAGAACAGCTGCTTACTTAATCAGGTAATGTGTAAATCTTAAGTAAAGTTGAAATGCTAAAGATTAAATGCAAGTGTGTGTCATTAATGAAAACGGAAATTAAAAGTGAAATGAAGCAAGGTATCCTTGAATTAGATAGATGGATAATAACTCTCTATTTATACCAGTTGAAATTCCTTATTTAATGAAGGTATTCAATATAATCTAAGACCACTCAAAGCTAAATTAAGCAAGAATATCACTAACGATTTCAAATGTTTGCACTAAAATCAAACTTAGTGTTCAGAGGATGAGCGAAATTAAGAAGAATATTGGCACCGAAAGAAAATAAGATTAATAACATCTCTTTCACCTTACAAAGTCAGCGAAAGTCGAAAACATTCCAAATAAGTTTTATTACCATAAATGTTACCGATAATTAGAAATAAACGACAAATAAGGATACTCAGGAAAAAAACTGAAGATATGATATTGGCAAATATTGCTAACATATTCTTTCAAATATTGATTCCAAAACCTCCCAATAGGGCAAATATTTTAATAATTTAATTACCTTACATTACAATAAATAAATATCTACTGGCGGAAATCTGAACTATTTTTCCAGAGGCGCTATGCATTGTGAGGGGTCATCTCAGCGTAAATAGGAAAACACACACTCCTGCTTTTGCAGCCGTCACTCTCCATTCTCTTGAGCATTCTCCTCATAATAAATCCATCGATATTAAGGTCTTCCAAACAGTCTCCAATCAGCATTCCCTCTCTTGTGTATTTTATTAATAAGCCTATTCTCATCTTTTCCTACATAGCTGCATCATTTCAGAGGCTCGTCTGGTAAAGGCCTATTTATATTTTCTTCACAACATATGTATATACCATTTTCCTCTTAATCTTACCAAAAAACTGAATAGACTTAATAATGGGTGAGAACATAAAACGCTAAATTTATGCAACACTTTTTTCCATACACAAGTTTGGATCACCATAATACGTGTAACTTTTCACTTCAATGCACACACGAACTCATCATTGAATACTTATGTGATTATTCATGAAACTATTTCACCTTGTTATTGCTATCATCTTGAATCTTACTTTTTTGATTTGTGACAAAACCTAGAATATGAAACCAGTGCTCTTGCTCAAGGCAAAAACATGGGATCTACAATTACATCCTAACCCAACCTCCCTCCATGTATTACCAGTTTTCTATTCTCAGAAGCTACTTTCTATCCGTTCCTTAAAAAGACAGTATATAAAACGATTCATGCACTATCCCACATCCCTCTCCTTATCCACCATTACCAATTTGACATAGATGTTTACTAGTTCCGTACATGCGCACACAACACCCGCCAAGAGATTAAATAAGCATATTGACACCCCAAACCAATGGCGGCTCTTTCTTTAAATTTATGCTATATCAAACTGCAACTTTACCGCCATATTTCCAAATAACGGATACCTTAGTTCTAAAGTATAAACTGTAGCATTATCCTTTAATTTTGCAAACTTGACACATCGAATCCCTATGGATAAGACCATACATTCCATTACTCGTCATAGAACTGAGTCAATCCAAACAACTTTCTCATCCCATCATAATTCATGACCTTGCCAACCACTTTAATAGACTTTTACCATAAATACTAATACTTGTTTTATCTTTTTAGTCTTTCGAGATATAAAAGAAGTAGTAGTATCAAGGAATTATTGCAGTTACTAGGCATTTTGGCTATTTCAAAGGCCTACAAATATTTCCTAATCCATCCCTTTATACCATCCATTCAATTTCAAAGCCTTTCGGCTGCTAATTAATGCGCACTAAATTTTATCCTCTTTTCAATAACTTTAAGAGCACGACGATCACTTGAATAAGCATTAATTAGGAACATAGTTGTATTCATGTTCTCTTTCATACCTAGAATGAATAGGTAATCATAATTACCTCCACCATATATTTTAAACCTCTTTCTTGCTCAAAAGTACATTATTATCTTGTTTTCGAAAGTTTGTCACTTCTCTACAAACAATCACTGTTTGAATAACATTCTTCCGACTAAAATCAGTGCGAAAAGCAGGTGATTTGTTGATTCATGCCAATTTTTCTGACAGGTTTATGGAAATTTTGAAAATCTTTCAGTATAACAAATGCTCTTTATTAACTATACGAGTTAGATAAATATTCCTAAATTCAACATTACATTGCCATATCCATACCATACACAAGATTTGTCTACATTGGATGTATCCCCAGGATTACACTTCTTTCTCGTTCTCTCAAACAATTTGTAAATCAAACAGTATTTCACTTCTGTTACGTCATTCTTTATCCCTGTGATAGAACGGGTTGAGGCCGCGTTTCAACCCCTATCACGTGTTATTTAAAACCACGATGCTTCCAACGTGCATCTTCGCTTTGAGGCTTGGCGCCTTATCGCAGCCTCCCGAGTCAATGTTTAAACAAGGAGGTTTATCTTCCCCCGTTCGCCCCCATACGCCGACCTTGCCAGATTGAGTTAGGCTTATGGGCAGATAAGGCATTGTTCCCAGGCTCGGCTGTGCATTCCCTCGAAGCTCCCACTCCATTGTCCCCCATGCCAAAAGAGTGGCTTCAATATTTAGATGGAAACTTTACCACTAAGAGCAGATTGGAGATCCAGATTTTCGTCTCAAAACATCACCACGACCCTCTATCACTTTGTGCGCCAAGGGAACTCGACCTCGAGATACGCCATCACTTGTCCAGAAGGAAGACAATATCCCTTGGGTGCCAAGGTTTGAGCCTTCGTGACGCCGAGCAAACAAGGCTCCCTCTTTGTTGTTCAGAAAGAGAACAACGTTAGAACAGCCATTGTTCGTTTGAGCCCGTTTGCCAAGAAACGGTTCTCACCTCCCCTGTTGTTCAGAAGAGAACAACGTAGAACAGCCATTGTTCGTTTAAGCCCGTTCGCCAAGAAACGGTTCTCACCCTTCCCCCTTATTGTTCAGAAGAGAACAACATTAGAACAGCCATTGTTCGTTACGAGACTGTTGACAAGAAACGGTTCTCACCTCTTCCCCTGTTGTTCAGAAGAGAACAACATTAGAACAGCCATTGTTCTTCAAGCCGTTCGTCGAGAAACGGTTCTCATTCCCAAGACGCCACGTCAGGATCCTTAAATCCCCCTCCTTCGGCTGGAACTCGTCAGCGGACCGAAAATTCCTTCACGTCGGCTTGCTCTGCACCACTAGTATAAAATTACGTAATCCAAACGTTACCTTTGAGTATTTAACCTTTGTGTCAATGCTATCCTGTGCTTTAAATGGTTTAGCGAACGATTCCAACTCTTTAACTTTATATTTGTTTTACCTTTTTAAATCTTTTAATCCTCGGATTAGCCCGAGCCCCCACGACCCTTTCCATTCTCTGTTTATGTCAATATTTTCCGTTTTGTGTATTGTTAATAGTTATTATTAATAAAACTCTATTTTATTAATGATAGCAATATTATTGTCCTTGAGCTCAGTTCCACTTCTTAAGCACATCGAAGATACATAATATCGGCCCGCCAGACATCCACGCACTCTAAAGATAATTAGAGAAGTTCCCTCAACGAATAGTTATATATGGTATATCGTCGAGAGTCCTTATACGACATATATATATATATATATATATATATATATATATATATATATATATATATATATATATATATATATATACTATTTAAATTTGGTATCAGGTGTGTAATGTTTTACGCTATATCTTTGCAAACACTGGTATCAGTCAAGTAAAGCATAGTGTTATTCGTTATAATAATAGAGTATAGTAGTTCCCTTTTATTTTAACGATTGCTATCCCCCTTTTTGAAACTTAAGAAGCTGGAGTAGCTCAAGGAACTGTTATAATAATTTGTTTGTGTTTTTTTTGTGATTTTAGTCAGTGGTTATTTAGATCGAGAAACCAAGTACGAATAGGTCGGTGCTTATATTTAGGTAGGCTAATTTCTCTAAAAGGCATAATTCTTGTTGCAAGGAATTTTAGTTGGTTGACAAGTGCGCCCCCAAGTGCAAACAAGACCCAGTTCGAAATCTTTAAAGCGCAAGGAGAGTCCTTGGGACTTTCCGGAAAAGAACTAATTGAGTACGTTCAAGAGGAGCAAAGAAAAGAGGAAGAAAGAGAAATACAACGAGAAGAACGAAAAAAAGAAATCCAACGAGAAGAAAGAGAAAGAGAATTTCAACGAGAAGAAAGAGAGGAACGGAGAAGACAAGCTGAGCTTCACCATCAGATTGAATTAGCTTGTGTTGAAGCAAACATACAGTCCGCCAGCTTCCGAACTCCCCCCCCCCCAATCTCTCACTAAAGCTCCCCAATTTCAAGGATGGAGAGGATTTCGGAGCATTTTTAGCCCACTTCGAAAAGATCTTCGAAATCAATAAAATGTATATGGAGGCTGAAGGTGTAGCCAGATTACTTACCCTGTTAAATTGTAAATTGCGCGAAATTTTTATATCTTTACCATCTGAGTGTACAATTAACTACAGCACCTTAAAAGCTGAGTTATTGGCCGTTCATAATATGACTGCCGATTTCTACCGCCAAGAATTTCGAAGAGGTCGTATTAAACCCGGACAGACGTTCCGTCAATTCGGATACATTCTTGAGAGGAATTTTAATTTTGGTTAGAATCCTCTAGAGGTTGATCCGAACTACGAGTATTTAACAGACTTCGTGTTGCGAGATCAATTTTTGGCGTCTCTCCAGACGGAGATCCGCGCGTTCGTCAAGGATCGTCGGTGCCAGACCTTTAAAGAATGTACCGAAGAAGCGGATGTCTATGCCGCAAGCCATAATTTATACCCAAAGGAGAATCGAACTTCTCACCAACCCCCAAACCAGGAAAGAAGGAAGGATTCGCGCCCCTTCACAGGAAAGCCGACGAAGTTTCCGAGCTCCGTACAACCCTAAAACTTCTTTCCCCAAAACCAATAACGGGCTCTAAACCTCCCGTTAAGATTTCTCCTCCATCTCTCTTCCCAAAGCGACCAATCATATGCTTCACCTGTGGTGTAGAAAACCACATGAGCTGGAATTGCCCCCCAAATTCTAGGCTTAAAAGCGGACCAGCCCACCAAGTTCACCAGATTAATACAACCCCGGCTCCCCCGGTGGTGCAGACCCAAGCAGAAACTTCTCCCCCTCCGTCAGGCTACCAGGTAAATTTTAGTTTTGATAAAAGTTCATCGGGAACTTTGAAGTTTGAGGAGGGCAGCGTGAACGGCTGCCGAGTATCGACTCTCGTCAGGGACACAACATGTACGTGTTTCATCGTGTCCGACGAACTCCTCCCCCCAGTGGACCCTAACCACGAAAAATTTGCGGTGGTACATGAGTACCCGTGGTGGGCGAACCAATTCCCCGTCGTTAGATGTTACCTGCAGTGTCAATATTATGATGGCTGGGCTGAAGTCATTTCAGCACCCATACAATTCTGTTCCTTCCTTATAGGACAAAGCCCCCAAGTAAGTGCCGACCCTGTGTCTCAGGCCGCCCTTCCTCGAGGCCAAGCTAAGAAAGAAGCCCAGGAGCCCGTTCCCATCAGAACCCCGATACCGTCCGATTTCTCGGAGATCCCCAACCAGGACTTTAGGACGGCACAAAAGAAGTGTAAATTACTAACACCCTTAGGCGATAAGGCCCAAGACAAGGACACGGAGACTGTCCGTGGACCCCAAGAAAAAAAGAACCCCCAACGCGCCCATGGAGATACCTTCGTAGAACTAGACGAAACATCGGCGCTTGAAGAAGATTACACCGCGGAGTCCCTTAATGTAATAAAGAGAAGTGTGCACCCAACCTGCTGCCGATTACCCTCCTCCTCCCCTACCAGGCGAGTCTTTGGAACCCTCTGACCTGGATATTGACGCGCAGCTGACACCACATCCAAAGCGTCAGCTACAAGAACTATTTGAATGGAGTCACCATTTAACCACCCTATTTGCTCTTTTTGAGCGACTGCACGAAAATGGCCTCACCATTGGCCCCCGCAAATGCCATTTTGCCCACGAAACCATAAAATATTTGGGTTTCAAAATAGGACAAAGCAAGTTAGGCCCCCAAGAGAACAAGATTAAGGCAATCGCTGACATTCCCCTCCTGATTACAAAGAAGCAATTAAGATCGTTCCTAGGATCAGCTTCTCACTATCAGCGATTGGTCTTGAATTTCGCTGCAATTTCGGCCCCCCTCAGCCCCCTTCAAAAAAATAATTCCCCCGATCGTTTACGTTGGAATGATGTCGCTATTTCCCTTTTTAATCAGCTCAAGAGTAAGCTCATTTCTGCCCCCATTTTAAAGTTGCCCAACCCGGAAAAATCCTTTGGGATTAAGACCGACGCGTCCAACGAGGGCATTGGAGGTGTACTCCTTCAATACGAGGATGACGGAACGAGTCATCCAGTTGCATATGCTAGTCGTCAATTATTACCACGCGAAAAGAGATATGCCCCTATAGAGAAGGGAGCTCTATCAATTATCTGGGTCATAGACAAATTCAAAAGGTACTTGATAGGAAAAGAATTTCAGATAGGAACCGACCACCGTCCGTTAGCCTATATTAGGAATGTGCGACACTCCAACGGCCGAATCATGCGCTGGAGTTTACTCTTGCAAGAGTATCAATTTAAAATAAATTATATAAAAGGTTCCGTTAACCAGGTCGCTGACGCACTCAGTAGGAATGAGTTACCGAATAGCGTAGAGTAATTGTATTCATAGGATTAGTATCTCCATGTAGGTATATACCGTCTTGTACGACTTAAATTAAGATTCTCTTGTAATATTATTAGTTAATGTATACCTCTGAATTTTGTAACGCTCAATGTCTATTTTTTTGGGGGGGAGGGAAAAAATTGGGAACCATTAAATTACGTATCAATTATTTTGTCCCATATGTACTAATTTTATATCATTTCATTGTTCTAGGCCCCTTTTTTATTAAGTTGTATTAAAGGTTATTTTCTTTTATAATCAAAAGATCAAAATAATCATATGTATTGAGGTAATACTAGTTAGGTGCAGGAAGGTACGGTTGGTACGAGAAAACGAGTTCCCCACAACGGAGCACTATCGTTGTCCCTTCTCTCTTTTTTTTCGAAGTGACAACTTTCCCCGGAATGGAGGGGTGTGATAGAACGGGTTGAGGCCGCCTTAATTTCAACCCCTATCACGTGTTATTTAAAACCACGATGCTTCCGACGTGCATCTTCGCTTTGAAGCTTGGCGCCTTATCGCAGCCACCTGAGTCAATGTTTAAACAAGGAGGTTTATCTTTCCCTGTTCGCCCCCATACGCCGACCTCGCCAGATTGAGTTAGGCTTATGGGCAGATAAGGCATTGTTCCCAGGCTCGGCTGTGCATTCCCTCAAAGCTCCCACTCCATTGTCCCCCACGCCATGGGACTGTCTCGACTATTTAGATGGAAACTTTACCACTAAGATCAGATTGGAGATCTAGATTTTTATTGCGAAACATCAACACGACCCTCTCTCACTTTGTGCGCCAAGGGACCTCGACCTCGAGATTCGCCATCACTTGTCCAGAAGAAGGACAATATCCCTTGAGTGCCAAGGTTAGAGCCTTCGTGACGCCGAGTCCACAAGGCTTTCCCCTTGTTGTTCAGAAAGAGAACAACGTTAGAACAGCCATTGTTCGTTTGAACCTGTTCGCCAAGAAACGGTTCTCACCCCTCCGGTTGTTCAGAAGAGAACAACGTAGAACAGCCATTGTTCGTTTGAGCCCGTTCGCCAAGAAACGGTTCTCACCCTTCTCCCTTGTTGTTCAGAAAAGAACAACATTAGAACAGCCATTGTTCGTTCGAGCCCGTTGACAAGAAACGGTTCTTACCCCTTCCCCTGTTGTTCAGAAGAGAACAACATTAGAACAGTTATTGTTCTTGAGCCTGTAGAAAAGAGACGGTTCTCAACCCCCTCCTGTTGTTCAGAATAGAACAACGTAGAATAGCCATTGTTCTTCAAGCCGTTCGTCGAGGAACTGTTCTCATACCCAAGACGCCACGTCAGGATCCTTTTATCCCCCCCCCTCTTCGGCTGGAACTCGCTAGCGGACCGAAAATTTCTTCACGTCGACTTGCTCTGCACCACTAGTATAAAATTACGTAAGCCGAACGTTACCTTTGAGTATTTAACCCTTTTGTCAATTCTATCCTGTGCTATAAATGCTCCAGCGAACCATCCCATCTCTTTAACTTTATATTTGTTTTACCTTTTTAAATCTTTTAATCTTAGGATTAGCCCGAGCCCCCACGACCCTCTCCATTCTCTGTTTATGTCAATATTTTCCGTTATGTGTATTGTTGATAGTTATTATTAATAAAACTCTATTTTATTAATGATTACAATATTATTATCCTTGAGCTCAGTTCCACTTCTTAAGCATATCAAAGATACATAATATCGGCAGCCTAGACATCCACGCACTGCAAAGATAATTAAAGAAGTTCCCTCAACGAATATTTATATAAGGTATATCGTCGAGAGTCCATTCTACGACAATCCCCTTACTCATCTCTAATTATCTACAAACAGAATTTACAAAATAAGGACCAGCAAAGATCTCTAACATCTATTCGAAGCCGGTACGCAAAAGGAAAATGATAGATGAGATAAAATCGGTGCGGCCGGAAGTGAAAAACAGAAAAATGAATGTATTTCGTATATCTGTTGCACACAGTTTAATTTGGAATTCGGAACTTTATAAGGCAGAGAAAGTCTAAATAATATATTTTTAAATATATTAATTGAGAAACTTTCAATGAACTAAGATGGAAAATTATTCAATATTTTAGTTAGTTAATAGGATCATTTTATTAGCATTGTACATCTTGAAACCGTTCTTTCTATTTGGCGCCGGAAAATATACCAAAACAAGCAACTCACGATCCATATTAGTAAAGTGATTTAGTATTTTAAAGAATCTGTTGAGTTGAACGGGTAAAAGAAAATATTTTAAACATCAAGTAATATTTTCCCTTAGTCTGGACTTATATGATTTATTTTACAAATTCGTGGAATGTTCTGAAACTTTGAAATTGCTCATAATTAAAACATTCAATCTAAACTGTGTCTAATTTCATTTGCATTTTATCGGCATTATCCATTATTCTGTATATTTGGGGAAATATACAATATAACTGTGTTCAGATAGGGTTATATTAGAATCTCGAAAAGAGGAGATCAGTCAAGAACTTATTCTGCTCTCACATTTTAGCTGATCAATCAATATTTGCCTTACATACCCCATGGCTACTTTGCTAAAAACAAGCTACCTATGCACAAATTTGTGCTGAAAACCATGGTTACTATAATCAATATTTTCTCCGCTCATAGACCGACCTCTCATCATCAACCTCATTCCCACAAGTTATACCAAACGCTGATATTATTTTATCTCACCCTTGGCTCTATTGGTTAGTTTTGTATAGACTCGCAAATAAATAGAGATGCATATTGTTTGAAACTCATATATTGTGGAACAAAAATATCTTTGGTTGCTGATTATTATTATTATCATTATTATTATTTGTGGGGTGAAGGCAGATTCATGACTTGAACGCACTCTCTCTATAATATAATATCCTATAATATCATATATAATATTTATTATGCATAATCGTTTCACTGCACGCGCCCATCAGTTTACTTGCACGCGCGAATGCCCGTTAGTTATGAGCTAACAACGTAGCAGCCACAGAAACAGATCGAGCCTCATACAGATACAGATATCCAACCACCGGAGACCATTCCAATTCTATCCATCACTCGCCTTCTGAAATTCCAAACAGCCTTCTTCTCACCCTAGGTGGTATTAATGGAGGATGTTTTCACAACAATCATATACAGATTCCTCACTGAAAATTACAAATTCCTTATTAAAATTCATAGTTATTATTATTCTTTCCCGTAATCACTTGTTGTACATTTTATTACGTTTTTCAGTACTTTGTACTTTGTTCAAATTTGTACTTTTCTGGTTCTAACTTGTAGTGAAATCGTCACTACCCCTTTTCCCCCGTTTACTCGTGGTGGAGTCACAAAGCGATTACCGCAAAGACATCCACCCCAGGCATCGGCGGGTCCAGTGCGTAACCGCAGCGTCGCCTATTTCTGCGCCATGAAAGACCCTAAAGGTCAAAATGCAAGATCTCCCCCAGGAAAGTGAGATCCAGTTTCACGTCAAATAAGAAATTGGAGACGTGTTTCTCCCAAGCTCGAAGGCTAACGAGGAGCCGATGTAAGACTCGGTGGGAAAAACCATTGGGAAAAAAACTCTCCTGGGGCTGTCCTCAAGCCCCTCTTCCCCTTACCACTTCCCCAGTAAGGTGACAAGGTATGAATGAGGAACACTGAGGAAAATCGCGGTAGTATAAGTCAGTCTCTAGGTGACGAAGTCCTCGGATTAAAACCGAACTACCGAAACTAGGGAGGTAGTTTACTTGGGTCGCCAGACCAAGAAGTACCCTGCAAGAGAGGCAGGGCTACCTACCTTAAGGGGCTAAGAAGAAGCTCATCCTCGAGCTAGTCCCTGGCTATCAAACCCAACGATAAGTTTACTTTGTTAAGTTCAACTTACTCTCGCCAGAGAGACTCCTTATATCCTGGTGCACCTTAAACAACAAGGGTATTCCTCGTCGTTGATGAATTAAGAAAAGAAGAAGGAAAAGGCTCCCTCCTCGAGCCCGTGATTAAGTGGCCACACCGAATCCATAAGTTAACTTGGTTGAGGAACCAAGTTCAACTTATTCTCTTTAGAGAAATCCCCCTCGGTTATACTCGCCCTTAAGGAAGACTGGAACTAAGAAGAAGCTCATCCTCCAACTAGTTTTTGGTTACCAAACTGAACTTTAAGTAACTTATTCTCGTCAGAGAAACCCCGTCTCATCGATCCTCGCCCTTGAAGAAGACCCTCCCCGAGTTCAGTCCTGGTCCATGAGGAATTAAGTAACGAAGGAGAAAAGCTTCCCCTCGAGCTCGTTACTCGGTGTTCACACTGCACTCCAAGTTAACTGGTTTGAGATCCAAGTTCGACTCCCTCTCGCCAGAGAGACCACGACTACCTTGGTGTTGCATAAAGCACCGTAATTGTTCTCGTCCGTGAAGAACCCCCCCTCCCTTCCCTGAATACTGTGTGGACCCCCAGCTGCTACCCTTGCCAAAAACGACCGTGCGATCTCGCCCATCTACATCCGGCCAGACGGCACGCGTCGTGAGTCAATAACATTTCTGAGGCCTTTAAATTCTAGTAGAGTACGTAAGCCTGAATCTTATATTATTGTTGTGTGTAGAGAAATTAACCAATTTTTGAGGGTCAAACTAATTTAATTAATTCTTGTTTATGATAATATTCAGAGTATTGCTGTAATTAATGTTTAGATGTTGTGCATTCAATGGTTAAAGTTAAAATATAAGTTTATTTTGGGATTATTGTGTGTTTCTCTTATATCCTTACGTGTTTCGAAACGGCTCTATTCTTTAAGATATTAAGATATCAATATATTAGCACTCTTAGCACTCTTAGAACAAAAAGGGGGGGCATTCTACGACATAACCTATATAAAATCTTAACCTTAACTTTTTCTATGATGCTTTCCGTACCACCAATAGAGGCTTGTTTAGCGAGCTAATGGGCGCACACTTCGCAACAAATATTTTGTTGAAGAAATATTTAGAATTACACCGTGTTCCAAAGATAATTTTCATGGCCCGATTAGGGTCACTTTGAACCTTTTTTGCGAGCTCTTAGAAATACATATCACCTCCACCACGTCATAACGCAAAGCTCTCCAATCTGAAGCAGAGGCATCTGGAGAAATGGGTGACAAATTAAGCTCGTTCGAAAATATGGTTACAATGGGACGTCATTACACTATTTCTTTTTGGGGGGGGGGGCAAAAGACTCCTTCAATATGACGCCTTTACAAGTAATGAAATGGAAACATATTGAAATTCAAACCGTTCTTTTAATAAAGTAACATCGACCGCTCATTAAATTCTATATAGCTGGATTCGTAGAAATCTGCTTGATATAATATGAGTGATTAAATTTATTTCTAAGATATTTCTCACTTTTATTTATTTAGCCTTCATGTTTGTCTCATGTACTGCAAACATCCACAATTTACCTCATATGATTTAATTCCTGTCATCTAATTTATTTTCCATATCCCAAATATCCCACCTCTTTCGTGCATCTAGTAGCTTAAAATCTTTGAAAAGAAATCAAAATATCTGTTTGTTTGAATGTCTGAGAATAACAGAAAAGGCCCCACCACGTCAAAAATATTATTCTAGAGATGGTCTTTGATTGAGAATGTCTTCAGGCTGGGGTGAGGGCAACAGTGCTAAGCTAATCCAGATGGCAGGAGTGCCAAAAACCACCAATCAGAAACAGAAATATTCTAAGACATGTTTAATTCCTAAGAATGTGCGTAGATTTACATATTTGAGAGTAAAATGAATAATAAAAAATGTTTACCTGATAAATTACTATTTTCACTGTTAACTAAATTATTAATAATGATTATTGTGTGTTCCTTTTTCTCTTTTTTCCAATAAGGAAATACGTAGTCGAGGAAATTAATCCTTGCCTGTTGAATATAAGCAATTTTAATGTGCTTTCTTTCTAAGTATTAGCATCAGGGGGGGCTCCATTCTATTCACTTACGCAGTTTTCCTTTTTGATATCCTATAAAATCCACTTGAACAAAACCTGACATTGATTATAGCCTGTTCTGAAAACTTATTAAATTGGAGAAGCCTGTATTCTAACATTTCTAGATTACAGTGAACTAATAGAGCGCTGTGTGAAATCTAGGGGAGAATTATTTAGCCTAGTGCATATAGCATTAGATTTCGAGCACTTAAATGTTGTATGAATGTTTCTTCTTTGGGGCAAGAAGAGTTGCAACGCCCTTGCTTGGTTACAAAACACCGAACTACCCTTTTATTTGCTCATTCTTTTCATAAGAATTACTAACTCCTCTTGTCTTTAGGTATGCCAGTGAGTGTAATTTGATTTTTTAGCTGACGCTCTCGATCAGGTCAGACGAAGTTGCCAAAAAGTGAAAGGAATTTGTACACGTGCCCCCACTTCACTACCATGGCCAAAATACCCAGCAATAGGAAGAAAACCGCCAAGATGGCTCTTCTTCAGGAGGAAGAGACACTCTCATCACCGGCAAGTTACCCTGATTTTACGTTGGAGCCCCAGAGAGAGAAAAAAACTTCAATTTTAACCCTGCAGGCTATAGGAATCATAGGTGAGCCCAGCGAGTTCCTCAATCCTGAAGAATTTTTCCACCACCACCAACTCCTTCAGCTACCGTACCCAAACATAAACCGATACAGAGGACAACATGGATTGGACTGTCATAACCAAGAGAGATGCAAACACATCGGATGAGGAAGGGCACCACGATGGCGTGAGATCAGGCAGGAGGAAGCCCCTTAACCTCCTGGGGACGTGGAGAGGGAGCTAGGAGAGTGTCCCAGGAAAATACTTTCTTATACGACAGATGCCTTAACGAATACCGCAACAAGCTCAGAAAGGACAAAGTTAAAGCAGAAAAAGGCCCCACTCTTAACCACCCTCTCTCAAGTGATGATATAAGGGGGTGAATAAAGGTCATGGAGATCAGGTATGGCAAACTTACAAGACTCGAAAGTGGATCTGACTCCAAAAATATGACACAGCGGGACAAATGGATGGTGAATTTATTCGGCTTCCTTGGGAAACATATTGTCAAACAGAAGACCCTAACGACCTTTGGATTAAAGGAGAATGCTGAAATTTTATTATACGTAAAGGTAATTCATAATAGACTCATGTTAACATAGTATACACGTGGTTTTATTTCCATGAACTACATAAAACCTCCAGAGAGCAAAGTTAGAGTCATTGACCAATTTTATTTGATATTAAAATCGTATATTATATTATTATGCTCAGCATACAAATTACAATAATAAATCAACTAAAAAATATGTTTCTCTCTGCAGTCTGCTGCTGTGGCTGCCCTAGCTCTAGCCCCAACTCCTGTCCCCCAGGCCCAAGGACCCTCCACCTCCACTTCAGCCACCACCTGGTCAGCACCGGTGTCTGCCTCCACCTATTCCACTCCACCAGTTCCTTCCGATTAGGCAGGGCCTCTGGGGAGCCTGATGAAAGCCCAACAGGCGTCAAAGAGGAGGAAACAACACAGCCACTACGCTCACGCCTAGGCGCATCTTGCGCTGGAGAAGGTAATAAGAGAAATGCAAATAAGTTTTGTATCAAAGAAAAATATCCTTAAAAAAAGTCCATTCCTTGCCGAGCACCACGTGTTCCATTTAATTGATAGTTAATTGATATACATGTTGAAACTTAAAAAAAAATGTTAGAGTAATTGGTTAGGAACACGTGTTCTAATCAGAGGAGGACAACAGGTAATTTTTATCTATTTTTAAAACTATAGCCGTAGAAAGTTGAATCTTTGCTGAGGAACACCTGTTCCAATCCCATTAGAATTTCAATGTTCGAGAATGCATTAAATACGTTTAAAGTGATTTCCAAATTTTGATCACGTGCTCCTTCAAAATTGCTAATGTAATTTTAAGGCCATTTTTACATTTGAAGTCCCATTCTTTGTTTTCTGTTACTACTAACATTAACTAAACATATTAGAATTTCCTTTTCTTTTAGAAAGCTTAAATAACAGTTACTAATTCTTGTTTTTTAAGATTTTGGAGAGGCACGACACGGCTATGGAGAGGTTCCTGAAGAACCAGCCCCAGCAGAAGGAGTCCGAGAGGAGCAAAAACGTGAAGTGGTGGCGGTGCAGACTCACAGATTTCATAGTTGATCAATTGCGCAGAGTCCACCGAAGTTACCGCATAGACCTTGTTGTTGAGACGGGCAACGTTACAAGGAAATAAGTAACATTAAGTAGGAGCATTTTGTGGACCTTACCGATGCATCATAGGGCCCCGTACCCTCCACCTCTTCCACGGCAGCCGCATTACCAATAATCACCCAGAAAGCAGCATCTAACGGACCACCTGCATCCTCCCTGCCACTACCACCTTCCTCAGCAACAGTATCAGCTACCTCAAGACCTCTCCCACTGCCCGGATCCCTAGCTTCACACAACAGCCGGGCCCTGGCTTCACATACCAGCAGGCCCAGCTCCTGTTCTCTCAGTTCACCTCAGCCCTCTCAGCAGGATGACCAACATGGTCTTAATTAAAATAACAAAAAGTAGGTTGTCAGTGTGGGTTTGCCCAAATTCCTTCCATGTATTTGGTGTGAGGAAAAGCAAAACGCTGGTCTGGTCATCGCATTCTCGTGAACTCTTTGGCACCATCATCGGCGCGCTCATTTCTCGCAATTCCTACATGTCCAGGAATCCAGGAGAAGATAATCTCGACATCCGCCTGGCTTCCAAAAACCCTTGCGTCACTGATATTGCGAACAAGGGGATGCGGAGATTCCAATGCCTCGAGAGCACTTAGGGCGCTTTGTGAGTCGCTATAGATCACAACCCGCTCTCCGAATCGGGCATGTGGCGTAATCTCCTGTACCAAGTGGTGTATTGCAACCAGGCCGGCCGTAAAGACAGACGCAGCGCCTGGAAGAGCCCCGCTAACCTTAAACAGAGGGGATATGGCGTGGAAGCCGACATCCCTCTGGGACTTGGAGCTATCCGTATACGCTGGCACGGTTCCAGCGTGACACGAGGTGTGCCCCCTAAAAGGTTGAACAGAATACTCCTGGCGCTGAAGAAGCTTTAGGAGCCGAGGCGTGGCGACAAATAGTCAAAGGTAGTACCATCCAGGAGAACCAGGGGCCTTACCGGCCCAAGAGCTATCCCTAGCTCTAAAAGGAGTTTCCTAGCCCTAAATCCAAAAGGCTTAGGGTATGACTGGCGTCTCTCGGTGGCATAGGAACCGTCGCAATTAGCTGCGGATGCAGTGAGAGCTGTTGGAGACCGAGAGAGTCGCCGATCTCGCGTGTACAGGCAAATAATTCACTGTTCACGGTGTAGGGCGAGTGGGATATCCCCAACATTGACTATTAGGCTCTCATTGGAAGAAGTGCGGAAGGCACCGGTCGCTAGGTGAAGGCGGGTGTGGTGGATCGAATCCACCTTCCGCAATACACGTTCAGCTACGGATGCATAAAACTTGCATCCGTAGTCTAGCTTCGAACAAACAAAGGATCGATAAAATGTAAGGCAAGTAACCATATCAGCGCCCCATGCGCTGAACGTCACGGAACAAAGAATATACATGGCGCGGGTACAAAAGTCTCTAAAGCTGCGAATAAGAGCCTCATAGGTGAGGCGTTGGTCAAATACAAGACCAAGGAAACGATCCAATTTAACCACTTCCAGGCGTACGCCATTAAAAAAAATCTAGGTCAGGGTGGAGCCGTTGATAGCAGCAGAAGTGCACCAGCCTAGTCTTGGCCAAGAAAAACCGAAACCTGTGCGATTCGACATAGCGCGAGACGCGGTTCAATGCCCCCTGGAGTCGACGATCCAGAGTTGGCATATGGAATGTGACAAAAGAGATCGAAAGGTCCTCCCCGTAGAGCCTAGCAAAAACATCTTACGGCAGCACAAAGGTGATGCTGTTGGTGCTCAGGGTAAAAGTGTGACACTGAGGACACTTTCCTGCAGGCCACCCTCTTCTCGCTCCATTGGGCTCTCCTCACACGTACGTCTAATCGACGATCTCGCACAAATTCAGATATAAAGAATAGGAGGCGTCCCCTCGCCCCCATCGTGTGGAGAGTCTCCGTGATATCGTATCGCCAAGCAGAATAATAGCGCTTCTACAGATCGAAAAACACCATGTCGTAGTGGTGATTACGAAGGAAGGCCTCTCAGACGGCATTTTCCAGTCGCAACAGAGTATCCGACATGGAGTGGAACTTTCGGAAGCCGCACTATGCAGAATACAGATGGCCTCTACTGTCCATAAAAAATGCTAATCTAACATTTACCAATTTCTCCATCAGCTTGCACACGCAAGAGGTTAGAGAGATTGGGAGGAGACCGGCCGGAGCAGAGTGATCGCTTTCCGGTTTGTGAAAGGCGAGCACAGTAGTGATTCGCTAGGAATCCGGGAGGTGACTCTCCACCTAGATCCTGTTAAACAAATCTAACACAAAGACCATGCCTCGCTCACTTAAGTGTCGAATCATGGCGTAAGGAGCATGGGCGGTGTCCACCCACGAATCAAGAGCGGAACACAACTCACTCTGAGTAAACCTGTCGATGAAGAGTTCTCCGCCTCTAAGAAATCAAGTCCAGTCGGTAGCCTTCCGAAACGTCACGACGTGCATTGAATGCTAGCGGAGCAGCATCCGGCTAAGGAATGCGAAGAAAGCGGTCGCAAAGGATTCCGACACGGACACTGGGTCCGAGATTGCGGTCCCATTCTCCTGGAGTACGGGAAGGTAGTCCTGCGAGAACTTGCCCCAAATCCTCTTGAGTCGCATCCACATCCCTGCTAGAGGGGTCTTCCCGTTAAGTGAAGACACGTATGCCCGCCAAGAAGAGCGGCGGACGGCTTGGAAATATATAAGAACCTAGCCCTAACTCAAAGAAATTCCCTGACAGTGAAATCGTTCGGGCGCTTACCACCATGGGAGAGGTCAGCGTGTAAAACGGCCAGACCTTCTAGGAATAGTACCGAGGCCCGCGGCGATGAGGTTGCCGGAGAAGAACTCAACGGCCTCAAATACCGACCTAAACTTCTCGAATGAGATAGAGAATTCAGTCATTTCATGAAATGTAGGCCACCGAGCCCGCACCAAGCACCAATAGGGCGGGCTTTTGGGCAGAAGCGGCTCAAAAAATTATATTTAAATTGGAAAGTGATCACTACAATGGATATCATCGACCACTCTGCAATCAAAATCGGGCTGTGCCTCTGGTGAGCAAAATGATAGATCAAGGCTGGAAAATGAAGCGGTTTTCAGGCAGTGATGCGGAAAATCATCTAAATTTAGGACACCCATCTCAAGCTCGTCGATCAGGCCGGCAAGGATTTGACCCAGGGGATTGATAGAGTAGTCTCCCTACAGAAAATGTCTACCGTTTAGAACTCCATGCAAGAGAAAGGGCCTCGGCAACCGTGCCACGACGCGGTGGAAGTCCACTGCGTCGAAGTCGGCTGACGGTGGAATGTACGCAGAAATATCAAGGTTCAGCTGCACAGCTACTGCCTGAAAGGAGGTATTTAAATCGAAGAAAAGAACAGAGACATCATGCCGGATGTAAATTCGCATATCCTCCCGCTCTGCCCCCATCCACTGGTGGTAGGGTCACAAAAGCCTTATACCCCGGAAGGATGAGCAGGGGGCATGCGCACAACATGGTCTCCTGCAAAAAGATAGCTGAAGGGAAACGGGACGAGATGAGCCTCCGCAGCTCCTCCCAGTTGGCTCGGGTCTCCCGCATTTGCTTTGAAGGAATAAGCACACCAGGCCTAGCTCAGAGGAGACCAGGGGGCCCTCTTCGAAGAGAAGACCCTCACGGGAATGGCCGTACGCTTCCCGGAGGCAGAACCTCGGGCGCTATCGTCCGGACAATGAGCTACAGGGGAGTCGGCATCGAGGACTTATTGGGGAGGTTGGGCTTACCATGCGAGCCTTTTCCTTCCTCCGCCTCCAAACCTTAGGCGGGCGTTGTGGCTTCGGAGGCGGTGGCCCTATTTTAGAGGATCCACCATCTCCGAGCCACCCAACCCACAACTGGGCCTGCGTGAAGGAGCCAGAGCTCCTTTGTTGCTGTCCTCTTATCGGTGGGCAGCTTTAGGAACCCCTGACGATGGCCTGGGGACCAGCTTCAGGGGTGTTGCCTCCTGTGATATAAATGACTCAGGGGAGGCACGTGGCCGTTTCTTCTTACGAGAAACGATCAGGTTGGGGGAAGTGGGGGAGCCCTGGTTTTAGGCCGGGACTGGTTCTGGACCCTTTGTGACGACAGCTAGACCAGGGGATTGCCCGGAGTAGGTAGAACCTGCAGAAGGGTTCCGACTGGGCCCGGAAACAACTGTACTCGTAAGCCTGGATGGGCTAGGAGCAGAGGCTGTCTTCTTCAACATTGAGGCATAGGACGTCCCTAGTAGCGTCGGGCACGCCAGGACCAAGTCCTTAGCCTCGTGAAATGAGAGATGATCATGAGCGTGAATGGCCAGGATTTCCTTCTCAAGGAAATACGCACCACATTGCTTTGAAGAAGACGGGTTCGGCTCTCCGCAATTGACACACTTGGCCACAAACGATTTGGACTTATCGTATGCGGCCTTGGATCAACTTACACAGGTTTATGGTATTACCTGCTCTGCCTGTCGAAAGGAAGGATTAGCATGGCCAAAGCGGTGGCAGTAATAGCACCTCCGCGGCAGTGGCACGAATGCCTTCGTGAGTTAGCGATACCAACCGGCACGCACCGACTCATGGAGCTTGTCACAGTCGAACGTGACAAAGAGTGTATGGGTGGGTCTCAAGGCCCCCTATTGTTTTCTTATCACACGCTTGACCCTGAGCGCCCCATGTTCAGGCAGCTCTAGGGTGATGTCCTCTATAGAGTATTCCCCGAGTTTTCTTGCATAAATTACTCCTTTCACGAAGTTCATGCTAGAGTTCGGCGTCACACTCACAGGCGTTCCATCAAGTGTCCGAAGGGCACTAAACAAGGCCACCTCGGAGGGATTCGACGCTTTTGCCAAACGGCTCCCATCCGAGAAACGGGTCACCTTCGGCTTTCTACAAATCATTCTAGCTAAAGCTCTCTTCTGATGGATCATGTTGCCCTTAGTCAACATGATGCCATCAGTGGAGCGAATAACCAGGAAGTATTTGAAGCCAGCAGGCTCGAAAACGCCGTTCAATCCCTGAATGAGGGGCCACGATTTAATCGAGGCTCCGCTTTGCGCACTAGCACTTTTGGCCTTAGTCAGGGGCTTTGCTCCCGGGAGAGGAGAGGGGCCGGATGTGCCGATCTTGGGTTAGTCGCTCACCGAAATGGCAGCAGACCCATCTGTCCCCGCAATCCCCGTGGATGGAGAGGAGCCCCTAGTCTTTTTAGTCTTTTTTTTAGGAGAGGAGGGGCGGGGAATGAACCTGCTTTTCCCCTCCGAAGGCAAGATCCCCCAGGCAGGATAAACTAGCCTCAGCAAGGTCCTTTCCTGAGATGGAGAAGGTGCTAGCAGTCGCTGAGGCACTTGTCGGAGATGGAGATCCCTCCCCTCCTTGTACTGCATTGAAAACCCGAACCATTTGAGGACGATCTTACATAGCGGCGGACTCCGAGCCCGGATCCACTCTAAGGAAGGACCTACCGTCTGAGGCTGGGTTGCCTCAAGGACCATGCCTATTTCGGGAGGGGGCCTCCAGTTGCCCCCCATTTCCAGGACATCACAGGTCTTATTGGCAGCGGTGTCATGACTCGATTCTTGGGGGGCACATGCCTTGAACCCCGCTAGGTCTAATATTCTAGCCAACAGGTCTTAGGAGGTAAGCGATCGTTGGAGCCTGGCTTCCCTCTCCCCCATAAGGCGGTTTGCCCTACCGAGCGCTTCAATGGGGAACGGTCGGCTATGGGCTGCCGGCTGGCTTTCTTGGCAGTCCCCTTGGAAAGAAAAGGAGGGACTGCCGCTTGAAAGAAGGAGGTGTTCAGAGGCACCTCCAGACAAGGGGGTGAAGGTGATTTCCCTAAAGCAGTAGGCGAAGGAAAGGAGTAAGCCTCCTTTTCTGTTTAGAGAGATTTGCAGGGTCCTTTGTAAGAGCACAGGAGGGGGAGGGTAACCTCCATTTTTTTGTGGAGCTGCCCGAAGGTAGCTCCATTGATCGTGAGGGGGAAAGGGGAAGCGTTTTGTTTAGGGGTTTTACATCATTGGGAATGGTGACCATAATTCTTTGACGGGATGCAGACGCTCATCACCCTTCGCAGTAGCCCGCCATGCAAGGGGTGCTTACAGGGATGGTAGAGCCAGGTGGTGCCATTCAAGGTCAACCTTCCCGCCTGGTGACCTGACAGCCCTTCGGCATGCCGGCTCCACCTTAAGCACGGCGTATAAAAAATAGATAGTGAAGAGAGAAAGAAAAGGGATGTGAGGAAGGTATGGGTGGGGATGAAGCAGGTTGTTAAAACCCACCATCCCAAACCGGAGCTCAGGGATTAGGAAACATTCTCCCCTCCCTCTTCAGCCCGGACCCGGGATAGTTAGCAGAAAAATAGAGACCGACTAAGGAAAGTGGTGGAATAGGTTGTAACGGAAGTGAGGAAGTAGAGGAGAAATACAGGCTATCTCAAAGAAGGAGAAGAGGCTTAGTTGAGTCCCGTCATCACGGCGCCCAGGAAGGCAAATCGCCGCGCTCCTTACGGGGTAAGAAAGCTTCAAATAAAGTAGTAGACTTAAGAGTTAAGCTAGTTGTTCGGTGGGTCTACAGCTTTACGGAAGTTCAGAATCACGGTGTGTATTATATTCTTTACCTATTCATTTTTTATTGTGCCATTGGCCCACGTATAAAGTGTTTCGCCCGTAAGTGTGAAAAATAAAAGAAAAGGTGTAGGGAGAAGTCGAAAGAAAGAATTAGTACATAGGTTAAAGGGAGGTCATACTAATCGCCTTTTGTTTGGTAGTATTGTATAGTTTGAAATTATAGTGCTGTTTAGTTTTGCCCGAGTCTCAGGCTATCCTTCTTCGAGGTTTCATGTTAGTATTATATTGTTGTTATGTTTTTCTTTCCTTTCTAAATGTTCACATAAAAATTTCGGGTTTTTTTGCTCGATTTTTGTTGTATAGTTGAGGAAAAGGTGGTTGAAAACTCCCCTCCGCCCTGCTTTTAGCGCCTTGTTCTTCTCTTCTATTTCATCGTGTGTTTTTACCTGCGGCGAAGCGCCAGGTCTAGACCCCCCTTTCTTTAGAGCCATGAAATAACCTATATGACCATGGAACATAGGGTTATTCACCCTGGAGATTTCAAATCTGCCATCAGATTTGGCGTTGGGTGGCACCATCTAGTGGCAGGAGCCTCAATTGAATTTCAAAAGGAGTAAAATTAATTTTTCAGAAGAAGTAAAGTTCAATTATACTTATTTAGATCGACTAAATGACCCAATATGACCATGGGACATATGGTTGTTCAACCTTTTAACTATATTTGTTTCATACGTGAATGCTGAAACTTTACTCAATACACCTTTCTCACGACCGCTTACATGAATGTAAAGGAACAGGGTTTGAGGAAAGATACCTAAGGATAACCGCTAGTGATGAGATAGATGCCATTGATGCACTATTTCCTTTTAAACACTCTTGCCTACTATTTTCCGGCCAATTTTCAATCCATCTTTATAAGTTGCCATTAATACGTACGATTTTATGTTTATTAAGTCTTTTAATTTGTAAAGCTCTTAAAATGTTTATTGGGAAATTGAGATAAACTGCAACTTTAGCCTTATCTAGACAAACTTTGTGATCATTTCTTAAAAAACTATCGAACAAATTAGTTTGCTTGGGCGTCTTCCGTTAAGAAATATATGTAGCGCTTACATTTTTAATTTTACTTAAAAACGTAATATACTTTGGTTACCCTCACATGTAGACACTTGTAATATAAGTACGTGTATTGCTTAGATGGAGGGAATAAAATGGCATGGAATTTTATATATTTGGTAAGGCAGTTACAGCCAAAATATACTTTAGCGTCTCTAGAAGAAAGTTCTTAAGGAGAGGGTAAAAAAGAAAGTAATAATGAAGGAGAAAGGACAATGTGTGTTAGATATATAGCAGTAGATCCTCCTTCACGCATTGATGTCGGGATATCACGAAACTGCGGTGGTTGGAGCCAAAAAGGCATCCAATCCACAAGAAAACATGATTGACCCTGTTGCATCCCTCCACACTCTTTGTGGGAAAGAGTGAGTCGAAGGAACTTGTAAAATTTAAATGCAAATTTTCACTCTATAACTCAGTTTACAAAAGAGGTCATAATAGTGACCGTATGTAAAGATACTCATGATTTTACATACATATTTCCAGTTTTGACACTTCTATTCATCAGATGTATATAAGCTAGGACCCCTCTTATAAAATAGACAAAGGTTGGATCCCTATTGTTCAAAGAGATCAATTTGGACCCTTATCACTTTAAACTTTGACACTTCAGACAAGTTAGTATTAAAAAATAAAAAGATTTGCTATTACTTTTTCTCCAACATCTACACTTCCCGTTCTTTTTTCCTCAAACAAAAATGCTTTCCTTCTGTACTACGCCATCCCCTTTTAATAGCATAATATTCAAAGAAAAAGTAGGTTGGATGTATCCCGATACTCTACGAATTATCATATATTGCCTTTTCCTGTGCATAGCTATTAATTATTCCACCTCTTAGAGGTAGTTACATTAAATAATTTGAGTCAGTTTACGAATCTTCTTCAGTTGGCTGTAAAAGTGTTAATTTCCTATATCTGGCTTAATCTCGCTTACTTTTATATCACAGTTTCTACCAATGAGGACATTGATGACCTTAGATCATCAATAAAACAAAATTAAGCCTCCTTCTAAAGGATATGATAATACCTTGAACGAGATTTTCTCCTGCGTTCTGGAAGGGCTAACAGCCCTGGAGGGCGCATTATAAATACCTATTTTTTATTTTAATTATTCAAATGGCCATATTTAACTACTATAAAAGCTTGATTACAGTCAAATTATCTCTTTCTCACTATTCTATGAAAGGGATTTCATAAATATAACTCAATTTATATCACTGACAAATTATGCTACGTTTTTCTTCACATCCTTTAAAACTAATTGAATAATGTTCGAAATAATATTAACAGCCTTTTGGGGGATTAAATATTGAATTACTTACCTATTCCCTTTACCTAAATGAAATGTGGGTACTAATTATAAAGGTTATGATTACATATAATAAATATTTAACCAAGTTCCTTTAAAAGGATTATATTATTTATTTACTAAAATAAATGTACCTATAGGATATTTATTACTTTTTTCTATCTTGTTAGAAATAAGATTATATGAATAAATAAAGCTTCTCAAATAAAGGTTTATTAACAAAATTCAACTTTGACAAATATCGATGGCAGTTTCAAGCGGTTTGCCATCTTCGCATTATCTTTATATCCAAAGTTGTTTTTCCTTTGGTCTGAGAGTTCTTATTATCAGTTTAATTAACCTTAGCTACGAGGGTCATGGAAGCTAGAACTAACCCTAAAAGTGGATTTAAAACCACCAGTTGCCGCAACACTGCACAAAAGCCGCAAATTTAATTTACACATGTACGCATTTTAACAATCCTTATACGTACAGTCCAGCGGCGACTCTACGTTATTGATCTTATTCATTCTCAGATCAAAGCATTTGATATGATAAAATACAGGAACAAAAATAGAACGGATTCGGAACTTTTTAATCGTCTTTGTTTTATAGCAAGCTTTTGTAAGACCTTGACATGTACATACACTCAAGGACAAATAATTTTGTTTGTGAACACTGCAAAAAAGTTGGGAAGGTAAGAAATTTGTTTATTGTAAAGAATAAAATATTAAATGTTACAAGTGCTTAAACTATTATGTTTGTTTTTATAGCCTAATGAATAATAAAATATATTTTTTACAGAGTGGTATAGAGGCGAAAGAAGAGCAAGGCACTTTGCCATTCCCAGGATTTGGCGTGAATCCAATGACTAATGACGTCACTGCTCTATCTGTACGGTGGACCTTTCCAAACAACGCCGTGGCAAAAAATCACCTGCTTTTTCTTACCCCGATCTTCCATCTTCTATTGCATCAGCATAATACAGTCATGATTTTCCTGCGCATACTCTTTCGAAAAGAAACATGTCACCTCCAGAAGAAAGCAACAATTTAGAAGCTGATTTAAGCAGAGAAGAAGGAGACTACAGTTTCAGTAATATGTCTTTTAGGTTGATGGGAATTCATACCATCCAAACCAAAGAGATCTGAATGACCTTGTGAGAGGTATGGCTGTTTAGAGGAATCCATACTATCCAAACTAAAGAGACCTCAATGACCTTGCCAGATATCTTAGCTGGTCAATGTTAAATGCTGAGTTTTTAATTTCCAGGTTCAAACAGTGGAATATGTTGGATGAAATTGTGTGAGTAACAAACCAAAGGAAACCTCATAAAAATTTATTTATTTTTTTCTTTATCAAGCTGACCAATGCTACTGCTGTGCTGTATCTGGCCTGTTTGATGCAATTGGAATTAGTATTAGATGTAATATAGATAAATGGAAGCCCTTTATTGACATCGCGTCAGGAAGCAGTAGAGCTTTACTTCTCCATAGTTTAAATAAGCATCCATCCCTTTCCCTGGCTCATTCTGTATATCTCAGCGTGAAGCTTCTACCCCAACATTTGAATTATAAAGAGTATGGCTGAAAAGTGAGTAGAGCCTTTAAAATGGTAGCATTTTTCTAGTGGATTCAATGTTGGCTTTTCTAACTCTGCCTGTCCCCTTTATTTCTAAGACACTAGGAATATCATAGTACATCACCAAAAGGAACACTAACCACCAAGGTCTGGGTTTTCCGTTGGAGGGCATAATATCAAGTATAAGCAATTTATATACCCTCAAAATGTGTTATTCGCTCTATTGCATATAAAACTAGAGATATCACAACACAAAGCCGCTGCAACCCAGAGCTGTAGCACCTGCCAGGATCCCTACCTAGGGCTACTAGGCAAACCATGCTAGGCGGTATTTCTTAGAGTCGTCAACAGTCAGCCAACCGGATAAGCAAGCTCCTGTCAGCCAACGCTTTATGAGTGAAGGAAGGACATGTAGGGGTTGGGATTGCTTATGTGTGGAGAAAATGCATCCCTAATACCATGCAAAACCCTTTTGGACACCATTGGTCATTGTCTGTCCTCAGTGGGCATATAAGTGTCCATGTGATAGGGAGTCGAGGTGTCTCAATCATTTGACGAAGGCGGATGAGTAGTCATTCTACCAACGGCATCCCAAAGTAGATTCTCTGAGCTTAGCCATAGTTGCGTGCCCAATATTCCTGAGCTCAGCCACTTTTCTTTGTAGGAGGGCACAGTCCTACCTTCTTTTTTCTTTCTATTTCAATTTCAATCACAATATATGTTGTGTAGACAAGGCGATGAGATAAATGGTGGCTGCAAATTTTCCTTTGTTTTGCCACCCCTACTATCAGGTCCCTCTTGGAATTGGCGAATTGTGGGTATACTTTAATGATTGCCTTACCTAAGAGTAGCAGCTTCCCCTAGGTGGACCTTTTTTCTTCCGCTTCATATTGTCATTTATAGATTTTTACATCTTATAAATCTAGTCATTTTTGTTGTTATTAGTTTTGGCCTTTTATTTTTTGTTGTCATTTTTTCAGTATATTAACCATAATTCTCGTTTAATTTTGTTCAAGGCTGGAGATATCCCCTCCAATCCTGGCCCTCGCAATGAGTATTGTAGAGTCCTCTATTCTAATATTAGAGGACTAAAATCTAATCTTAATCGGTGGTTTCTACTATATACGAAATAGTGTTTTGCTCTGAGACCTTAGTTTGTGATTTTAGGCCTGTATCTGAGCTTCTTATTTCCAATTTTAATAAGCTGCTTTTGAGGCACATTTCTAATATTAGGGCTCAGGGAATGTCTGTCTATATACGCTCTTCATTTAGGGCTTCACAGAGGGCCTTATTTGAGTGCGGCTGTCACGAGATGATCCTCATTCGTATCTCTGGCCGTTTTAATAATTATTATATATTTAATTTATATAGGAACCCTGACCTGGAAAATAGTATCTATGATTGCCTCTTAACTGATATGGATGGAATCCAGGAATCTTACTCTAAGGCCTCTTTTGTCATTCTTGGTGATTTTAATGCTCTTCAGCAGCAATGACTGAATTTCATTTCTGCAACGGACCAGCATAGTCGAGCTGCTTTAGACTTCTATAATCTTTCTGGACGTGAGCAGCTGATTCGTTATCTAATCGACTTTCTGGAAATTGCCTGAATCTCTTTTTTACACATGTTCCCGCTGGTTTTGGTTTACGGGTTGTTCCGCTCCTTGGTAACAGCGATTTGACTCTAGACTCAATTTTAAGATCGAACCACATTTTTACCACCGGATGGGTACATTATTCGTGTGGTCTATTTGAAACCCCGTGCCAACTGGCCTGGCATTGATACTGATTTTAGCCATATCTTTTAGGGCGATGTGTATAGATCCGTGTGTCCTGAAAACCAGGGCCTCGTACCGAGAAGGCTTGGTTTAATGACAACTTCCAATTGGCCAAGCGGAATAAGCAGGCTGCATTTTGCCAGTGGTTTCGTTTGCGCACCCAAAAATCTTGGAACTACTATGTGGAGCTCAGGTCACACGCACAGCGTACTTATAGTGAGGTTAAAGAGCCTATAATGATGATCTTAAAGATATTTTAACTGTTACCTCTCAGCCTCACTCTTGCTGGTCTGCTCTTGAAAATCCCTGTTTGGGGTTTACTCTAGTCTTCCTCTCTTGTCGTCAGCTGACAGCTCTGTATGCTATAACTCCAAGGAAAAGGTGATCTACTTTCCTTAACTTTTAATAAAAAGCAAAGCAGTGAAGGAGTCGACTTACCTTCATCTTGCTTTCTACCTATTAAATCGTACTCAATGGCTTTTAAGTCTTCCGAACTTCGTTTCTATTTGAATGACATTGATTTGTTTGCGGATGTGATCTTTTTGGATTTTTGCCCATTTTTTATAAAAGAATTGCTCCATCATTGGCACCAAAATAGGCTATTATGTTTAGATTACCTATTCGTGGGAGTTCTTTTCATGAATGCTGGCCTTCTGCAAATGGCCCTCCGATCCCCAAAGGCTCTTCACCTGAAATTTATCTAGAAGAATATAGACCCATTTCCATTACACGGGTTCTGTCTAAAATATTTGACCGTTTGCTGGCTGAATGCATGAATAATTTTCTGAATAATAATGAATTGCTGCCAGTAAAACATTTTGTTCTTGCGTTGTGTTCCTTAATTGTTCTTCACTGAAATTGCTTTGTGTTTCTCTTAATCCTAAGCTGACTTTTAAACTGCACTTTCCCACAGTTGCGTCCTTATTTTCTCAATGAGTAAATGCCGTCAGATTGACTCTACAGAGAGAGTGGTGAAGGATTGTTTTTATTTCTTCCTTTTGCCTCATTTTAAATGCATATTGTCATTCTGCTTGTTTCTGCATCGGAGACCAATTTGAAGCTCACTGGAGGAGCTAAAACCAGATTAATTTTATGCTATCCGATGTACAGTTAAACTTTACCTATCTTCGACTCGTTTGAGTGTGGACTCATTTCTTTAAAAGTGTCTCTGATCCTGATCATCCACTTTACTCTTTCATACCAGCTCCTTCACTGCCGGTTGGTGATACGCGAAACTCTTTATGGAGAATGACCTTGCTTTCTTGGTTGCTCGTGTGAATACGCCGAAGTTCTCTTGATCTTTCTTTCCTATAGCTGTCGGTATGTGGAACACTCTTCTTAATGATGTAAATTCAGATAATTGTGAGTATTTAAACGGCGAGTGAATGCCTTTCTCATCTCTTGATTTTTATGATTTCTTCTTTTAACGATATTGTTGGGCCCTGTAGGGTATTTAGGTTCTGCCGTTTTGGCTGTTGTCTTTAAATGGGGTGCCTTTATTGAATTTGATAATAATAGATCTCAGAAAGGAAATTGTTAAAGGTCTTAGGAGAGAGTATGCAGCCTCCCATTAACTTAAAAATGTCATTGCCAAACTCTTTGAAAGCTGATGTCTTTTTGGACAACAAATCAGAAAATTCCTAGTGTTTAGAATTTCTTAAAAAGCTTACCAAAAATGAAAACAAAGCCTATCAGTGTGTTATTTCTCTGTATTAAGGCTATTGAAACAACCACAAGGGTGGCATTTCTGTTGAACTGGTTGAGAACTTAGTAAAAATATATGTGCAAATGGATTCTTAGATGTCGTTGAAATGCCAACATCAGTGATGCCTATATTGTCAAGTTCCAAGAGAATATAGGCGCATAGTCAGGGGAATATGAGGTACGCTTTCACCAAAACATACTGACCTTTGACTATAGATACCAACGAATTTACAATCAAAACATGATAGGAGACTGCATATGGAGGCTTATATGGGAAAGTGATGTAGATTACTAACGGAAATTGAGGAAAAGTTATATTTCTAACTTTTTCTATTTGCTTTTATATATTTTTTGTAAAACTTTCAATAAAATTGTAGAAATTAATTCTGTTTTAGTTTTGGGCCTTATATTGGATGTTAAAAAGAAAATTTACTTATTTTGAGTGAATATTTAATCTTAAAAGCAAGAAATGGTATTTTTAAAACAAATAATAGCTATTTTTTAGGGTTTTGCAATAGAAGGTTAAAAAATAACACTTAAGAACCAGTAGCAAAAATTAGGGTTGCATAGTGTTATTGGTAAATTACTCGAAAGAAATAAAAGGAAAAAAAAACATATACAGGGTGTTCAAGCTAAATCTGACGGTTTAACTAACATAACCCCCTCCTCCGCTATATCTTAAATCTATGTATGTTAATATTTGAAAAATATCAACTTTATTATAGTTGCGAGATAACAGTTTACTAAAAGTAGCCTCCACGGCTTCAAGACGGCTCGGAATCTTGTCACATACGTTCCTCACTTTGTCCTTTGGAAGATCTTCAAACAATTCCTTGATCTGAGCCACCTGCTCATTCTTGATTCTGTAAGCACATCGATTGTTTCTTTCTCTACCGCATCCCAAGTGTCGCTAATGAAGACGTAGAAAATCTCTGCCAATCATTTCTGACTATTTCTGGAGGTATGACTTCCAGCTGCAACTCTCTTCAAACAAGATTTTATAGCAAGCTCCAGCAGGTCCACTTAACCTTCTAAAATCCTGCTAAAAGATATGGATCAGCAAGATGTCAACCTAAATGGAAACACACCTAAAGACAATAAGTGTTGAGGGAAACTTGGTTTTCATGATTCATTTAACGTTGCATGGATTATATAGGAAAGCCAGTTGTTGCTCTGGGTGTTGTGGTACTTGTCCTGGAAAAATTTTCTTTCGATTGAGAAAAACCAGATCGTTCCTTCTCAAAAAGATACTTCAGCTTATTTACGAGCTTTTTTGACTTCGTCAAGTGGTTCTTCTTGACCTTGGGCGTCAGAATTTGTTCCTTGTTTCTCTTGTATGAGTAGTAGCAAATATCCTCATTCAGAGCCAGCTTGAAGGGGGCGAGTATGGTACCTATATCTCTCATCAAACCCAGAATCCTTGTCTATGGTCTTCGATCTCCTTCTCTTTGTGTTGTTGATGAAATCTGGTGTGCAAACGCAGTCAAAACGCCTGTTGTTTCCCTTTCTGCAGGCCAAGATTTTGTAGTCTCCGTTGTAGCTGTCCACGCCACGTCTTAGACAATTAACATTATTTACAGAGCATGGAGCAGCAGGGATAACGTCCACAATCTGATACCTGGAGCGAATCATTACGATAGATGTGAATCTTTTCAAATATTCTGATGACTTCACTAATTTTTGTCATGGAAAAAGGAGAAATTAATAATTGGGAAATTTAGCCACAACATTATACATGTAATTATGGTTTAATTTTTCTCTTCTCGTTCTCCACTTTTATTAAATCCAAGTAAAAAAGAATATAAGCTAGTTAAATTGTTCCAAATGTTATAAAATTAAATATCTTTTAATAAAATATTATACAGGTTTTTTAATTCCTTTTTACGCCAACGTGGATCATTTTAAAAGAGCTACACATTTATTTAATTACACTTACTCTTATTATATGAGTTCCGAATTGTGAAATGTGACGCCGTTTTTCTAAACGCGTTTTCTGCGCCATGAAAAATTAGATTATATTTATATCACCAGGCAATGCATATACCGATTATAGTGGTAATATGCATCTCTAGTAAATGAAAATATATTATATTATGTTACAAATAAAATTCATAACTAGTAAATAACCACACCAGGAAATTTAATGTGACTATGTGTAATCTAAATATCATGAGCTAAAAATACGACAAATTATTTTAGAATTTTAATTAGTAGGAATACCAAGTTTTCATTCTAAATAAATAAAAATTAAAAAAAAGAAGCATAACAAGTTAAAAATTATATGAAATAATTGCAAGAAATACAATGAAGAGAATTAGCTGAATCATCATTTTAAATAATAACTGTTCAAGAGCTAGGTATTGCACAAAAGAAAATTTCGTTTGAATAAATTTTTACGCTCTGTTTTTAGCAACATTCCTACCGGCGTTTTGGGTGGCTCTCCAAAGATCAAAGTTCTTGATACATTTTCTGCCATCTGCGTAAACTATTCACATCTGAATTATTCATAGGTTTTCTCTTGGTTTTAGGTTGCAACAGTTTGGGAGCAAGTTCATTATTTAGTCTCCTAAAAATCCTTTCAATTCTAATCAATGCTTGGAGAATTTGAGTCAAAACTCAGATCATATTCTAGATGGAGACAATTGACTTCCTATTCTCACTGGCTGTTTCTTAAACTAAGGTAGGAAGTTTTTTCCACGAGCTTGCTGTACTCATTTGAATCCATTTTGACGCCGTCATCCATTTTAAAAGGGTTAGCAGTTTGTCTTTAATTGTAACCCAAACCATAATTTTACCACTCCCTTGTTCTAACATGATAAACTCTTCACATTAAATCTATTTACAGCAATGTTTCTTTCCCAAATAACCGCCCATTCAGAGTAACTTTTGATTCGTCCGTGAAGATAACTTTACTAAGCTTAGTTTCCTTATATGGATTGGCTCACGACAGACGATATTCTTTGAATTTTGGTCCTTTTTTTAACATATAAAATTTCGTGAGTGTCATACACCTTGTTTCTGTCAAGAAGAATATCTTTGTGCCTATCTTATGGATTTTTAGCCACATTTCATTTGATTTTTAAAGAATTACATAATTAGAGATCCAGAAAAGACCAAGTGGTCCACTCTATATCTACCCCACGATGTTAGATGATTTTAACGACGGGTCGGTGGGTTCTCAAATGAGATGTAGCAGCACTTACTTTGAATGTTATGCTGTTATAATCCCTATTTCCCAACGTTTCTCCAATGCATGCTTTTTTCATAGATACCTTCCGTAGATAATATTAAATCGAATATATTCTTGCCATAAGTTGGTTCTTTTAAGGTATGAAAAGGAATTAAACATTTAAAAATTTTAAAAAAACGTTCAGCGTCTCGATGTGCTATATAATTTTCGAAGTCCAACAAGAAAAGTTGAAGTCTACACAAATAAAAGACTACTTATCCCTAACTAGATCCGAAAGTATCTTAAATATCTGTCAGTTAACGAATTCGCATTAACTCGGCGGCTTAAAAAAATTAAAATGTCCCAATTTATGTCTAATTCCAAAGATTTGATGGTGTTTACTATTATTAAAATATCAAAGAATCACCCTTTCTTCTTATTTCCCTATCTTTGTTAAACATTTTGTAACTTTCTAATTAGAATTCTCCAATAAAGTTTTTATGTAAAACATTCAAGCAACAGTGATCGCGTTGGTATCAAAATCTTCTATTCTACTTCTAAAACGATTTAAGTTCATCTATTCTCTTTCTCCACTCTGGGTATTCATATATAAACACGAAAAGTAATAGCTTATACAGGGATTCTATCCATTTTTATGGCAATTTTCTTTTACACTTGGTGCAGAATCTGCTCTTGACCTCTCAAATGGAAATTCGTTGCATTATATACTAATCTATCGAACCTTACGAGCCACTCGAGTTCATCATCGTCTGCAGACAGGTCAGGACGCTCAAAAAACCTATGCCACAAGCTTAGGAAATGAGCACCTTCTTCCTTAACCGAATTAACAATGTACGCTGCCTTTCTTTAGAAACTGTTTGTTGCTTTATCAATATCCAGATGACTGAAAACATAAGGAGGTTACTATTCGACAATTTTTAAATGCTCATTCATTAATTCCTCGCTTAATTTTAATATATCCCCCGGTCTCTTTAAAATGGCTCATGTGATTAAAAGGCTTATGTGTAACAAAATTGTGCATTTTAAATCTTAGCCCTTTAATTTACTAAATTAGTTATGTTTCATTTGTTTATTTCAATGCATTTATAATTTCATGTGTATTTACTCATTGCTATGTGACTTTAATGTCTACATTCTTTTCTCACAGTTGGAACTTACGGAAATAGACCTTATCTATATGCCTTTACCATTCGTATCCGGTATTTAATCCCGTTTTTGATAATATTTCTCTATTCTCGTCCTTTCGCTGTACATGGTTGGGGCACCACTCTGTTGTCTCTATATATATACCACATCTGTAAAGTAATTCGTTATTACTTAAGAATGAAATGAATAAGTTTGAAAGTACTTGGAAACCGCCTTTCATTTTCCTGTGGGATTTTTTGTATTTATTGCTCTACTCAGGCGTTACTTTGTGAGTTTCTTATAATCATATATATGTACATATATAATGAAAAGATATGTTTACTTGTTGTCGTAGAATAGGCTCTTGACGATATACCATATACAACTATTCGTTGAGGGAATTATTCTAATATTTCGAGTGCGTGGTAATCTGATTGACCGAGGTTATTTATCTTCAATATGCTTAAGAAGTGGAACTGAGCTCAAGGATAATAATATGGCTATCATTTTAAAAATAAAGTTTTATTAATTAAACTATCAACAACACACAAAAAGAAAATGTTTACATAAACGGAGAATGGAAAGGGTCGTGTGAAAATCTGACTAATCCGTGGATTAAGATTTGGAGAGATTTAAAAAGGTGAAAAAATAAAAATTAAAGGGATGTGATGGTTCGCTAAACCATCTAAAGCACAGGATAGCGTTGATAAAAGGTTAGATAATTAAAGGTAATACTCAGCTTACGTAATTACAAAGTTGTTGTGCAGAGGAAGACGATGCGAAGGAAGGACTGTCTTCGAAGAGTGAGAGCGAAGTGGGGCTCGGAGGTACGAGCGATCTTTGTGACAGCAAATCGGGGATGTTCTAGATGAACAATGGAGGTTATCGTTGAAACCAATCGTTCTCTTGAAGAACGTTAAAAAGGGGGGAATGAAATTATCCTGACGTGATGTCTTGGGAATGAGGACCGTTTCTTGACGAACGAGCTTGAAGAACAATGGCTATTCTAACGTTGCTCTCTTTTGAACAACAAGGGGGGGTGAGAACCGTCTCTTGTCAACGGGTTCAACGAACAATGGCTGTTCTAACGTTGTTCTCTTTCTGAACAACATGGGTGGGGGGGGATAACCGTTTCTTGTCAACGGGCTCAAAGAACAATGGCTGTTCTAAGTTGTTCTCCTTCTAAACAACAGGGTGGGGGCCTTATTGACTTGGCGTCTCCAAGGCACGAACCTTGGCACTCAAGGGATATTGTCCTCTTCTGGACAATAATAGGGGATCTCGAGGTGCACAAGGGAGACCGGATTGGCGTGATGCCTCGCGAAGATAATCTGGATCTGATCTCCTCTGCTTCAATCGGGAAAGCTTTGATATAAATAGTCGAAGCCATCCCCTTGGCGTAGGGGACAATTTATTGGGAGGCTTTGGGGGGAATGCCCCGGTCGCGCCTGGGAAAATACCTTATCTGCCCATAAGCCTAACTCAATCTGGCGAGATCGACGTATGGAGGCGAAACAGGCAAAAGAACCTCCTTGATTAAAAATTTGATAAGGTGGGCGATAACGCGCTCTGCTTCCTCTCGCAGATGCACGTAGGTAGCCATGTGTTTCTAAACATTTGATAGCGGCTGAATTTAAGCAGCCTCAGACCGTTCTATCACACTTGTCATTAATTCGATGGATAAAGCGTTGTAATTTTATTCCGGGCTTAAATCTTTTAATAGATAGATTCAAGTATTTTTAAGTATAAGGAATTTGATGCTGTATAGATTGTATGAAATTACTAGTATCAATGGAGTGACCGCTATTAGCACTAAGTAAACTCAGGGAATAGTGATCCAAATTAGAAATAAGACGGCCATTCTATATGAAAACCCAAAATGCTTAGAAATTCTCAGTATGAATTGTTGTGGTGAGACAAATATACCGACTATTCCAGACTTCGCACGTAAATAAATAAACAATCAATGAGGACCTCATAAGCTTTGGGAAGAGATCTTTAGAGTGGATCAAGAGGACTCTTTAGAAAGAGTTTCATTAATAAAAATTGCATTGGATGAAATGACTGGAGAGAGGAGATCTATCGTCTTTGTTATATTTAGAGGTCAAGTGGTCCAAGATAAGTATTTTAATAAAGACCCTGCTTGGAAAGGTAGAAGCAGCTGATTTGAGAGTAAAAATATTATTTAAAAGGGGAAAACTATATTATTAAGAGTTTCGATAGGATAGCAATAGCATTTATATGGTTTTCAGTTATTTTATTTCCTAGTCACTTGACTTTTAAACTTAATATATATATATATATATATATATATATATATATATATATATATATATATATATATATAATATATATATATATATATATATATATATATATATATATATATATATATATATATATATATATATATGTATATATATATATATATATATATATATATATATATAAATATATATATATATATATATATATATATATATATATATATATATAAATATATATATATGTATATATATATATATATATATATATATATATATATATATATATATATATATATATATATATATATATATATATATATTATATACATGTATTCACCTAGATTTCTTCTACAAAGCTTGAGTCCTATATTCGGTAAGAAGGACAAAAGAAAAAGGCGGGTCACATCTTTAATTCCAACGTTTCGGGTTATTACAAAACCCATCTTCAGGAGATAAAAACAAAATTCCAAATGAATAATCAACCGTAAAAACGTTAATGAACAAACAAAATAGTGAGGTACCTCACTATTTTGTTTGTTCATTAACGTAACGTTCATTTTATATTTTTATGTTTCTAAGCTTAGATTACTCATTTGGAATTTGTTTTTAGCTCCTGAAGATGGGTTTTGTAATAACCCGAACGTTGGAATTAATGATGGGACCCGCCTTCTTCGTTTTGTCCTTTTTATTGAATATATATATATATATATATATATATATATATATATATATATATATATATATATATATATATACATATATATATATAAATTATAAATAGGCAGAACCTTATTCGTATGCATATTTTGTTGAAGACCATTGTATATTAATCCTCAATTAATTTTCTTTGTCAACTTTTTACTTTCCTTATTTGCTTTGCTCCATCATATAGATGGTAAATTTTTTATCTTAAGTTCATCTCTCCTTATTCAAGTAAGTTACTATGTTTGTTAAAAAACAATCTTTTATTAATAAAGATTGATCATCTTCAGAGTAGAGTTTGCTGTCGACTTTCTCCTCTACCGATGAAAGTATTGTGAGAATAGAATGGAAGAGGGAGAGGAAGAGAAAAGGGCAAGGATAGGATAGTGTGAAATAAAATCGAAGACATACAAGTCGGCTTATGTGTCCTCTGGACCCACAGTGTTCTATGCTTATTTGACTTATTTACCTATTTTATGTGCTACCCTTTGTCCCATATGTTATTGTTTGGCCCCCAAAATTGATATCGGTAAGAAAAAGTGAAAGAATGAAATGGAAAGAAGTTGGAGATTTGCAGAGAGTTGCAAGTTTGCGTGGAGATCACGCTAATCTCTGATACCAAAGCTAGTTTTGTAGTTAAGTTCAAAATAAGTGGTAGGTTAGGTATGTTTGTGTGTTTTTTGAAGTTATGTGTTTCGTGTTATGCGTTTAAACCGTTGTTAGTTAGCATTTTGTGCTGTTGCTAGTAAGCCCTTTCCTTAAATTTTTTCATTTGTTTTTATCCTCTCTTCTTTTCTCTTTATGTTTTTATTTTAGGTTAGTAGAAGTTTTTTCCTCAATTGATATCTACGTTTTTTAAACCCCATTCATTTTTCCGTAAAAGTCTCTTTTTTAATTTGGTTGTCCTGATCGGTTCATTATTTCAATAAATTTCAAACATCGTGGTTTTTTGTCATATTCGTGTATTCCTAAATTTTATATTCTTATTGTCACATTCAGGTATTCGTTTTCTGATTTCATACATAAATATCATCCACTTCTTGTTTGACCTCTTTGTTCGTAGCACTTGGAAACAAACAGTCTCCATCCTGGTCTTCGTGCTATTTGGTTGATAAATTCTTTTCCTATTTCTTCCTGTGTTTTTTCTATAATTTCCTTTCTCTTTCTCAATTATTTTGCTAAGTCGTTCTATTTTAGCTGCGTTGTGTAAATTTATCTGTTTCCGTCTCCTTGCACGTGTGGTATTTGTTAGGAATTAATGTTGCTTTATTTTGTATCTGTTGCAATTTATTCAAATTGCTTCTAACATTGGTGTATATTCCTATTTTGGGGTATATTAGCATGGGCTGTATCATAACTTTGTTTATCCTCTCGGTTACGCGTTTCTTGCAACGATTTGATGTTATCGTTAGGCCTAAAATCATGCCTTGAGTATTGTATCTGTATCGTTCACCGTCGACGTAAGCATTTGATTGCTTCTTATAATAATAATAATAATAATAAAAATAATAATAATAAGTCTTTTGTAATGCGCTCCTCAAGGTCCGAGGCCTTCCCAGAGCGCACGTTGTTCTGAGATGAGAATGGAAATTCAATGGAAATTCGAGAGGGGGTGAAGGCAATACTAAAAAACATGCGTTTTCAGGAGATGCTTAAATGTGGTAAGAGAGGAAGAAGACCTGATTTCAGCAGGAAGAGCATTCCACAACTTAGGGGCGCAGATTGAGAAGGAGCAGTCCTCCATTGAGCAGAGGGATGAACGAGGAATATTCAAAAGAGGTGTATGTGATGACTGAAGAGCCCAAGGGACATGGCGTGGTGAGAGGGCAGAAGAGAGGTAAGACGGGGACTTGTTGCTTAGGGCCTTAAATATGAAAAGAAGTATCTTGAAGTGAGTACGGGATCTGACAGGGAGCCAGTGCAGTTCATGCAACAAGGGTTTTGAGGGAGAGAAGCGAGGGCGACGGAGGAGAAGCAGGGTGGCATAGTTCTGTACAAGTTGAAAGGGGCGGAGAGAGGAGGATGGCAGATCTACAAGCAGTAGTCAAGGCGTGAGGTGATGAAGGCATGAACAGCAGTCTCAAGACTTTGGCGATCAAAGTGAGAGCGAATGCAAGATAAGTTACGAAGAAAACATAGAGAGGATTTGCTGACATTGCGAATATGAGGCTTAAAGGAGGGATGCTCATCAAACACAACACCCAGATTCCTAACGCAGTCAGAGAAAATGATAGTATTACCGCCTAGAGTAAGCTAGGGAAAGAGAGATTTAGATTTTTTTACAAGAGCAGGGGTGCCAACGAGGAGAACCTCAGTTTTGGAGTGATTAAGCCTGAGGAAGTTGGTAGAGAGGCAATCAGAAATAGAGAAGTAGGCAGCCAGTAGGTCAGTCATAGAGTAGGCAAGAGACGTGGGGGATGAGGAAACGAAAATTTGAGTGTCATCAGCATAGAGGTAGGAGGATAGACCGAGAATACGGAGAAGGGAACTAAGAGTGAGAAGGTAGATACGAAATAGTAGAGGACCAAGGACAGAGCCTTGTGACACTCCAAAGCGAATGGGGGTAGAGTCGGATGAAAGGTCGTCAATCACATCGGATTGGGTACGAGACGAGAAGTAAGAGCAGAACCAGTCAAGCACGGTGCCTGATATGCCGAGGAAAGAGTGGAGACGATCAAGTAGGACGGTATGGTCAATAGTATCGAAGGCGGAGGAGAGGTCGAATAGAACGAGGATGGAGGCACAACCCCTGTCCGCGGCTCTTCGTAAGCAATCGAACACATTGAGAAGGGTGGTTTCTTGGGAGTGACCTGACTTGAAACCAGATTGATAGGTTTCATCAATGTTACAGGCAACCATGTGACTGTTGATGCGTGAAGCAAACACTCTCTCCCGAACCTTCGATACATCGTTATTAACTTGAATTTATCTTTTATTTTCCATCTTCGCTCGTAGTCATTCAGATTCTTTATTTCCGTAGCTGTAATCCTAGCCTGCATTTGGGTATTATTATAGACCCAGATAAATTAACTGTGTGAAATCATTAGCGAATTATATATTAACACATTCCTCGTTTCTGGGTGGGGGAATGTCCGACGTATACACTGAATATAGCATAGACTCAAACACCAGCCTTGCGCATGGCCTGCATTCATCTTTAATCTCTCACCCTGATAATTCTGCGTGTCTATATATGCGTATCTTTCCATCACGTAATCAAATAGAATTCTTTCCAAGCTGTTCTATATTCCTAGGTTCATAATTTTAAGCTGCATTCCTCGTTGCCAAACCTTGTCAAACGCTTTAGAAACGTATCTGCATACTATATCTAAATTGCCTCTTTCGCCTTTAATTTTACTTATTTTTTCTCTTAAAATGCCGAGAACCTTCTCCGTGATTATTTTTTTTCCTAAAGCCAAATTGTTAATTGTTCATTAAGTGTTATCTGTAACATATTCATTCAGTCGCTCATTAAGAATGTTTTCAAATACCTTCCCGATGAAATTGAGAAGGGATAAAGGAATGAATATCATTTTCGCAATCTTAGTTCGTCGGTAAAATATCCCGTGTTTAGACATGCGTTGAACACATCCTTTAACCCCTCGAGTATTTGGTTGGGGGCTCCATGTAATTATTCCTAGTTAGGCCGAGTCTTCCTGGTGCTTTTTGCTTAAAACTTGAAATGGTATTCTTCAGCTCTTCACTGCTAATTTGGGCATTAATTTTATCGTTGGCATCGTTCTCTCTCTCACTGGATGCGAGAAGGTACGATGCATTTGTTTATTTAATGAATCACTTATTTGGTCTTCAAATTCTATCTCTTAACACTGGGTAGCAGATTTTCACAAAATTTTGTTTTTCTTATTTCTTTGAGTGTTTTGAGTAAAAAATATTGCGCTCATTCCAAATATGTCCTTACATTTTCTCTTCCATCGACTGTTTGAAAGATAAAATAAATTATGGTAATATAAAGAAATCTATAGGGTACGCGCAAAACACACTTTCATTTCTCGCTAATTTATTTATTTTCTTTTTCGGGTTTATTTGATAAATATTAACTTTCTTCATTATGGTTACAAGAGGAGGCAGAAATTCATTAGATTCGTACTGTTTTGTGTGTGGTTTCTATGTTGGACCTAAGCATGTATCACATAAAATTGGGAAAGGTGCAAAGTACTCGAGTGCTTATAGACTTTACTTTAGAATTAGTATGGGTAACCAAGAAAAACCAGGAGCCCCCTCATGTGATATGTGAAAGGAAGTTGTCGATCAAATTTAGATGCATGGTTGAGAGGAGCAGGAAAAGCAATGCCATTTGCTGTGCCGAGAGTTTGGCGTGAGCCAAAATCAGTATGATTATTGCTATTTTTGCATGATTTTCCTATCAAAGAGCAGAAAAGTAAAGGGAAGAAAATCCCTTTCAAATCCATTTCATCCTCTATTGCACCTGTGCCACATGATAATACCTAATTGGTTCCATGGCCACCAGAAAATGTAAGTAAATCCTATCAAATTGTAACCTATATTCTTTGTAAATGAATCAATATTGAAATATTCCAAAACTCTAGCTAAGGTTTCTTGTAATGTGATTACACATGCAATCCATATTTATGCTCCAGCTATTAAATTCATCTCATTTTATATATAGTTTTTTCAGGTAGAAGGTATGGTGGAGGTCTCAACAGTAAAAACAAAAGGCTGTGACAATGAAGAAATAGATGAAACCTTTTGAGCCAAGAATGAGTACCCGCCCACACTTTCCAAATCAAGGTGAACTGGATCATCTCATCAGGGACTTGGGTCTCACTAAGTCAGGAGCTGAGCCTTTGCCATGCAGAATTAATGAATGGAATCTGTTGAGGAAGGACTGTAAGTTCAACATTATACAGGAAACGCCATGAGGAATTCAAAGTATACTTTGATATAAGTGAGGATCTCTGCTACTGCAAAGATATATGTATATATATATATATATATATATATATATATATATATATATATATATATATATATATATATATATATATATATATATATATATATATATATATATATATATATATATATATATATATATATATATATATATATATATATATATATATATATATATATATATATATATATATATATATATATATATATATATATATATATATATATATATATATATATATATATATATATATATATATATATATATATATATATATATATATATATATATATATATATATATACTCTTTCCTCCGTCGTAAAGGCATTCAAGCCTATCAATTATGTCTTTGATTCTCCCTTAGGTTTAATTTTTGTTTTTAATTGTATTTAATTTTCCTTCATATTTCGCGTTTATGAGCTCTTTGCATTTTTTTGCTTTTGTATTCGTTATTTTTCTTCTTTTACTTCATTTATTTGGGTACTTCGCCTCTCTTTTTATTTATTTTGGTTTTTATTTGAGTTGTTAATTTGGGGTACTTCGCCTCTATTTATTTATTTATTTACTTTACCTTTTGTTTTTTTGGGGGGGCACTTCCTCTTTTGTTTTAGTGCACAATTTCTTTATGTGTATTATTTCTTTATCTGGTCTCATCTCAGTGAATCCTCAACAATTAAATTTGAACTTGTGGCTTGAGTTTTGAGGCTTTACTTTTATCATTGCCCCCACGAAGTTCCCCTCATGGAGAAAAGGGAATTCCTGGAAAATGGTTTCTTCTTTGACGACGAGGACGTGGCCCTCAACGTCTTCGGATCTCCAGTGTGTACACCCACAAGTGGAGACTCGGTGCAACTGCAATCTTAACCCATTAACGCCCAACTTCTAATTTTTAATAATTCTTTATTTTGGGGGGGCTTATACTTATTTATAATGAGCATTTAAACATAAATTGAACTTGATTTTATACATATATGCCATATTTGACCAATTAAGACCTGATCTCTAAATAGTCATTGGGAGGATTCATGAATAAAAAAATATAATGGTAATACATAAGAATATATTTTAACATATGAAAATAGATGCCGTACATAAACAAAATAACATAAAAATAGGTTTATACATTTACATAATTAGTTTCGTTTATTTTATTGACAAAAAGTTGATTTTATTTATTATGATATGGCTTAAAACATGGAATGCAGAGAGTTACTCCACATTTGCCACAAAATGACTTTGGTCGTCCTCTACATGGTTTATTTTGGCATTTTCTTTGTTGGTCTCTTTTTTCAAGAAAGTGACTTCTATGTATTGTCAAATCTTGAATCCACGTTTGGAGATACTGTTAAACAATTCATGAGTTTTCTTCCAGAATTGCATTTCTGGTATGGACAGCTATTTGTCTTTTGAAATTCAAAAGATCAGATGCTTGTTCCCTGTGTATGAATTTGTGAAGAAGCCATGCATTCACTGCAGCCATATCTAGTACACGTGTGAACACTGGCCAATACCATTTCTTTCCCTTAACATTAGTCTTATATTTATCTAAAAGCCAATAGTGATGATCTACGCCTCCCATATTTGTGTTATAATTTTTCAACACATTTGGCTGTGGAACTCTTACTTTTTTATCCCATCTCAGCACATTATTTACAGGTTCAATGAAATCCCAGTTAGTTGCAATGGTGAAACATTTATTGTCATTCTAATTAGTAACTAGAACTTCTCCGTTTTTGTCAAATGAATAATTGTAGTAACCTTTTTTTTCTTTTTTCTGTTATTTACCTCTCAAGGGACAATCTTGCAACCTATTTTCTCTGACAGTATATGTCGCTCTTATTCCTTGCCTTTGTAAATACACATGTAAGTCTCTGAAGGTGAACAAATTATCGAAATAAACACATGATGTATCTTTCATTGCTAGTTCATGAGTTATGGTGACAACTACCTTCGTTCCTAGAGTCAATTGTTCAGTTTGATTCCCTGGATTACTTTCACAATACAAATCGAATTTGTAACAGTATCCGGAAACTCCACATAAAGCCTAAAATTTATACTCAAATCTTATTGGCTTTCCTTTGATGAATTGTTTCATGGAATGATGACCATAATAGCTAACCATCATTTCATCTACTGCTAGATTTTGTTCCATGACTCCAAATTGCTGAAACGAATTGCTAATTTTAGTGAATAAAGGTCTTAGTTTGAAGTCTTTGTCATCTTTGCAGTTATCAGCCTCAGAATTACCAAAGAAGTGTAAGAGGCTTTTTTATTTCAAGATACCTATTTCAAGACAATGCCTTTTTTACAATATCAATGCCTAAGTCTTCTTCATTCAACCAATAATTTCTTTCAGAGGGCAATCGATGGTACCCACTGAGTAATAGTATCCCAAAGCATGCTTTGATTTCTTCCACGGAAATAGTAAATACTCCTTTATTCTTCTGTTTAACGGCATAACGAACTGTTTCTTTCACTAGAAAAAAAGACTTCAAATAGTTCAACAGGTGATTTCAATAAACACTTTTCTTTCATTTTTCTAAGAATGGCACATGGTAATTTTTTTGTGGAATAAGTTTCTGATAAATAGGCACTCTCTTTTGCCATGAAGGTTGTACATTTGCCAGAACTTTTTTCTTTGATGATGATAATGTATAAATATAGTACTGAAGTTCTAAATTTCCAGGAATATCATTCACTGTAGCTTCTCCAAAGATATCTTCATCGGCCTCATCTTCATCAGATAAACTATCAACATCAGGTGGAATGATAGCAATTTCAATATCGTCTGCACCTTCTTCTTCAGCATCTTCAATAGCTTTAATAATACCTTTTATATTGGCAAGTTTTCTTCCACGATACGTCATATTGATGGGTGGATGAATCAGAGTAAAGTAAAATGTAATTTAGGGCGCGCTTTCTTTTAAACCAAATTATTGCGTCATGTTATGAAATGGTTGCGTCATGTTCTGAAATGATTGCGCCATGTTATAAAATGATAAAATGTAATTCAGGGCGCGCTTCCTTTAAAAACAAATGATTGCGTCATGTTATAAAATGATTACCTCATGCAGATTTTGATGTCATATCCTCCCAATGATCTATTCATAGATCACCAAAATTCCTTCGGTTTTCGTTCTTATAGTATCTAAATAAACTTGCCGATATCATGACAATACTTATGTTTTACATCTTATTTATCATATCTATGCAAAAAAAAGAAGAAAAAAAGGTATATTAAAATATTATATTTAATGGTTTGCATTGCTCATTTTTATCTCTGAAAATTTATGACAAATTAAATTTCAAATAACTTCAGAAAATTTAATATTGCATTATTTACAATTTCATTATAAATAAAAGTATATGTTTACTTTAATAAATTACTATAATATATCAATTTAAAGTACAACATCTAATATAAAAGAAAATATTTTGAACTGATCTCTAAATAGATCAGTGGGCGTTAATGGGTTAAGGGGAAGAATAAGGGGACATTCGCTGACTCGTTCTACAAAAGAAATCGAAGGCCTGTTGTTAGAAGGCGCATTCTACATACCAGATTCATGCGTCCATCAACTTGTCCGTGTTTCAAGTGATAAAAAATAGGACAAAAAACGTCTGACAGAGAAAAATAAAGTGAACAGTGATCAAAAAAATATTAGGAAGAGTGACTTAAAGTGATAATATTAAAATAGATTAAAATAAAAACAGAATTAACTTAAAGTGATTGAAAATGATAAAAATAAAGTGATTATAATAATATAAGTTAAAGTGAGTAATTAAATAAAAGTGAAAAGAATAAATTTAAAGTGATTATAATAATATAAGTTAAAGTGAGTAAATAAATAAAAGTGAATAAAATAAATACCAAAATTGATAAGAAAAAAACTAAAATAAAGCTTAAGCAATAAAGAGAATTAATAGGAATTAAAGTGGGCAATTAATAAAAAGCTTTCTAAATCTTAAATATACGAGTATAGTAAATTGTAAATATATGTTGCGAATTAAGTTAGACCCAAAATAAAAACCTTTTTAAATATCGAATGTATGAAATAATAAGAATACTTAAAAATATGTAAATATAAAAAACTATAACCATACTAATAATAAATTTACCATTTGTTGTATATATTTTAAAACTCTAATATTGTAAAGCTAAAAATGTTGATCTCCACTGTCTTTTGGAGCCTTTTTTTTATATTATACTCGCAACTTTATTTCCTCTGCTTAATTTTTTTCTGTTTTTTCACCACTGTTTGTCTATTTCCATTTACGTTGGAAAGTTTTCATTGTATATTCTTTATTAATAAATAATCACCATTGATTATGATGGCTTCTAATATGTTTAGTCTATTTGCGTTCTCAAACAATATATCTCTTGTAATGCAATTCTTTTGAATTGCCTGGTGGACTTATAGACTTTTGGAGGGAGGCCGGCCTTCCCCCCTTTATTTAACTATGTTTTGTTTTTTGTTATTGTTGTTTTCTTTGTAGGTCGCACGCTCCTGCGCCGAGGAGAGGGTGACCTCCCCCCGACGCCGGAGCTTGTTTCCTAATTGTTATCATCTTCCCTTTTTATCGTTGTTGTTTTTTCATATTCTTATTTTAAAGTAGCTTAGTGCTATGCTGTCGTGATTCCGGCTACCTATGCCCAAGTGGGCAGTTGTCAGATAGGCTCCTAAAATAAAAAAAAAATCTTTGGAATTCTCTCCATATGGTTTTTAGGCACTCCGTTTTCAAGATCCATTTTAAACGTGCTTATAGTTATTAGTGTGGGCAGTTGAACTAGTAGAGTATGTTGGTAGACTTGAGTTTCCAGGAATCGTGGCAGACGTTAATTTTCTTAAGGAGATCTTTGACTTTTGTTGTTTTGTAAAATATGATGATTTTAATTTTGTTCGTTGAACTTTCGACTTTGGTGTTGTGATTAACAATCTCCTTGATGTCTCTTGCATCTACTTTGTTAGGCGTAGACATTTGGTTTCTTTAAAAGAAGCTCTTCTAGTTACTTTTTAGTTACCTTCATTACATTTTATTTTTTACCTTAAAGTTAAGTTGGTTAGGTGGCTTAGGTCATGTCTATCTCGCTAACTGTTGATTTGCGAAGAATAATCTTAAATTCATTTATAGCACTTTAAATTACATATATTAAAAGATCATTTCTTTACTCTGAAAGTGATTATGGTCCTCTTCTGTACATATACCAAGAGAAATGTAGCACACACGAGTATTTACAATCCTATTCGAAAGGGTGAGGGGGGGAGGGAGGTGACTTCTCCACACTTGGCTTGAGTAAGCTAACGGGCCTCTTGTCCTAAAGAGGTCACCAAAGGAACTTCGGACGATGGCTTCTCTAATCCTTGATCCGAAGGCGGTTGAGAAAGGCTGACGTTGCCTCACGAGACTCTTCTCCCTGGCCCACTGATACGGGTGTGATGTGTAGGTCTTCTGTAGCTTGAGACCGTCACTCACACTTTTCGGGAGAGAGAGCTTCATTGAATCGAACTTTTTTCGCGGAAGTATCATCTAACCAAATCTTTCTGTAATCCTAGAGAGACTGCATATATACACGGAGTTCTCCATCACGGGGAGAGAGAGAGAGGCCTTCTTGAACTCTCGTTATCTGCAGTGACAAACTGAGCGTCTCCTTTCGGGGGAGTGTCAATGGCAGGGATCAGCGGGCCAGACGGACGACCAGCGGCTGGAGCCATAATAGCTGTTTGTGGCGAACCTACAAAATAGATGTGTAATCTCCTGGCCCGAAGGGGGGGAGGGGAAGATTGAGACGGCCGGGAGGAAGCCTCAATTTCAGCCTCATGCCTCGTGTGAATTTTCCGGAGACCTGGCGTCAAGTCTAAAAATGGTCAAGTCGGAGGGAGGATGGATAGCAACGGCTCGCTTTCTCTCCTGAAGTAATATCTAGGAGGTGGGGAAATAATATTTTTTATGGGTTACTTCTACATGTCAGCTTACGTTTGTGTCCCTCAATTTTATTTTAATGCAAGCACATTCGTATATTTAAATATTGGTATCTACGGAATTTTAAAGTTCGGATACGCATGCAGCACTTGATGAGTCAATTTTCCAATACTTATGTTACTATTTCAGTTGATTTACACAAAATATTAAAGACATGTGGGTGATTATTGCACTTAATGAGCTTTTGCACTTTTAGCTCTGGCTGTTGTTTTTGCAGACATATATTAGCTCCTTTGGTCACTGTTCTTCTACCCACCAATCTATGTACCTTACAACAGACAATGCTTTGATTGACGAAAAATGGCATGCAACTTATACAGTATTTTCAGAGCTTTATTTAAAACGATGCTTCCAGGAAATGAAAAGAGCTTTCAATCTTATTTCTATCTGAACATATTACTCCAAATCTATCGGATATTTTGATATATTTAACTGTAACTAGAAGGAGGGCCGTAAATATACTTTGTTTCACTTTCAGACATTTCCATTTCAACCTAGTCGGTCTAAATCATAGTAGTAGCCGTTTAATATTATTCGTTCTTATGTTCCTCTTGCAGGGCGGTGTTATTTAGTGGCTTTCATGTAAAAAAAAGTCCCAGCTAACCTAATGGAAAAGCTCTCTATCTATGCCTATCGTTACATTGCCTTTTGGGGGACTGTAGACTCCATGAGCACCCTAACTACATTTGCCTACCCCTATTATCAATCATGCAGTCTCTTTTGGGCTCGTCACCCCTATCTGGGCTCTGTCTCTTACCCTCTAACGCAGTGTCCTTTAAGAGTTCAATATAGGCTAATAGCGACTGCTTCTGCTACCATGATGATGGTCAGATTATGAGTGCTAGGTGCAATGGCACTATATAGATAAAAGTGGTCAAATAATTGAGGGGAGGGGGATAGATATGTGAAAGTTTGTCAAGTTTACAGCTTTTAGTTGATAACCCGCCCACGCATATATTTTCCCATCTTCTAGAGAACCTTGTGCTGCTATATCTGCAGTTCGTATAGAATATCAATTCAGGAAGTTATGCGTATCCTGAATCAGCTCCACTATTTTCTGTAAAATCTTTTGCGAGGTTTGCTTTAGCAGCAAGTCATATAGTGTGAATGCGAGTAATGAATTCTTACATAACAATAGCTATCATAACTGCTCAAGATCTAAGGCACTTGACGTTAAGTTCGAAAGTCTAAACAAATTTGAATTAATAATGGGTAGAAAAACAGAAGGTATGACCCCATACAGAGGAAAGTCCTTAATTCTATTTTAGAATAATAAAACGCACAGTAATGAATAAACAACTACAACTGTTTTTACAAGAAGCAGATGACTGTCACATATGGAACAGAAAAACGATTATTCCATGATATAATAACAATGAACACATTACTCAAATAACCACAAGTATTGCCATAAATATAAAATAGGAACATAAAAATCAGCAACTTATTGATGAAAAATAACCCCACAGAGAAGCAATCACTCCTGAATCCTACCATTAATGTATATAGATTCCATTGTCCTGATGAGGCCTGTAATCCTCATTTGAACAACTATTACATTGCCATAACAACACCGTCCTTAAATGGACGATTAACAATACACTTGCAAGCATGGGGAAATAAATCCTACCAGTGTCTTCACAACCAACAAAGAAAAAATATATTTGTTAAAAACATTAAAATTCTCTGAAGAAACTGGGATGCCAGCTGCCTCAACACCTTTGAGGCAAAGACTCGTAAACTCAACAAAAAACGGAAAAGCTCTGAGTAAGTATCATACTTTAGCTCTTTCACTAAAGTGAAAATAGTTCCTGATTCAGACCTATATAAGAAATCCTAAATTAACATTAACTTCATATGAGACTATCATTCATCATCTCACCCCCTTAAACCCCTAATCAACAACAAGGAAACTGAAATTTAAAAAAATACATATGATTAAATTATAACAGACAGTAGCTGTCCATCAGACAAGTATAACGAAGTTTCGATTACATACCAGTAAATCAATAAGTAACAAATTGACTAGCATGGAAAAAGTATTAAAAGGTCTGGTTTCGAATTCCACGTTAATCAGTAGGTCCAAACAAAATGGAACCATTCCATTCTATCTTTCTATCACCAGCTAGAAGAAGAAGGTCATGTGAGAGAAAATAATTCTTTTTTACTATAACTTCCTTTTTCCCTTATAAGATCTCTTCTATTCCTCTCCTTACTTGGCCCCAGCAGTTCCTTCTCTCTCCTCTACACAAAAAAAATGGTGGGCCCGGGAAGGGACAATTTGCTTTTCCTCCCCTCCTCTCACACCATGGGCAAGAAGAGTGTGTGATCTGCAGCCGTCTCATATATACTTCCATACATCTGCTTCATCATTTCCCGACTCACAAAATTTTCAATCATCTAACAAGATGTGTGAACAAATGTGAAAGTTCAAGGCAATATATATATATATATATATATATATATATATATATATATATATATATATATAAATATATATATATATATATATATATATATATTACGAGTTACAGAAGATTTATCTGTATCTGTGGAATGACCACTATTGAAAATATGTGAACGTATATGGGAGTATAATTAGTGTGTGTTGGATGAAATACAGAAAACACTTGCTAATATTAATTTTATTTTTTGAACGACATTTCTAAGGCATACTATTTTGATGTCTGGAATTCTTTTTGCATAAGTTACAGATTATATCATATTATTTTGGGAGGGAATTAACGATGACCTATATTAATATGAAAAACCTTTTGATTTTCCTAAGAGCAGAAGGTAAGAGCTCAATGGTTTCGGCATCCTTTACAAATACCGCTTAAATATATAATGATTCTATCTTCAATAGTTTATTATGGTTCTTCCGTTGCATTAACCTTGATAGGTATTTTTGGATTATTTATTGGGCAACAACTAATATATGTGCGTAGAATTTGCTCGAAAGCAGGATTCAAAAAGTAAGTGCTGAAAAGGTAATGGATTGGAATGTACATATATATAGTTGCGACCATTGGCCAATCCAGAATAAAAGTTGGGGGAGGTACCTAGCCTGAATTCTTCGGTCTGAGTAGTCTGAGAAATGGGCATTAATGACTAATTATTGTTTTCTTACAACTACCAAACTTTATGAATTGTGGTTTATTGTAGTTTGGAGAGGTCAATTTAACTATTTTAGTGAATTTAATAATTACTTTTGAGTTTTACCTGATTTTAGACATGTATCATATACGATATATTCGATCGCAATGGTTGATAAACTTCTTTTATATATTCTGTACATACCTTAATATTTCTAAATAGAATAATACGAGTATGGCTTAAAAAATAATTCTAAAAATAAACTAGTCTGAAATTTGAGGGGAGCTTCAGCCCCCTAGCTCCCCCTCTTCATGATCCGCTCCCGGTGGCGACTTTTACACGCGGATTAATGAGGCTTAGCCATTTAGTTTATTTCTGAATTAAACCAAAGTTTTATCTAAAATATGTTACTAAATCTTATGCTCAAATCTATTCCTAACCCCTACAGCTATCACAAGTTTGGGCAAACTTGGTAGTTAAATTAATTTAGTTACCCTTCAAACTTGAGTTTTCTTCTAATAAATTTTTAAATTTATCTATAACCTTTATATACATAGAATGCCAAGTAGGTTCTTGTTGGTTGCCTTAGTGACACGAAATCATTTTTAGCAGCTAAGCTAAGGAGACAAGCGATAAATGTCAACTCTTTAAATTGAGTTCGAAAGGTTTATAGAAATGGATGACATTTATTATTACCAATTAATAACCCAGGTTATCTATTAGTATTCGGAAACTAATTCTTTCTTAATCATGTACCCATATATATACATATTTATTGTTTTTTCTTTTATTTAGTGTGTATTAAAAACTATTTTTGTCGTTGTATTTGGTATATTCCTTGGTCATGTAGCTGTTGTTATATATTCAAATCGCACTCTCAGAACAATAACAGTTGTCGCCTTGCTTGGCCTACCTTAGAGCCTGTGTGCGCATATTCCCGTACACTTAACCATACTTCGATAGAAAGATAGATATATATATATATATATATATATATATATATAATTTGGCGTCAGGCTTTGGGTCTTTCCCACCTGATTTTGAAGCACTAAGTTAAATTGATAGCAGTTGCATTACCAAGAATATCTGAAAACCAATATTTTAGAACAATTTTTTTTTATTAACGGGTAAAACCAATTTTTAAGCTGATTCTTGTGTGGTTGTCCACATTTTTTCTAGTTCCTTAAAAGAGAGTACTAGCTAAGCGGTAATAGTAACCGCCATTTTTTGTGTGTCGTAGTCAGATTCCACCGTTAGTTATTTATTTATTTGTTTGCGTGAGTTTGCCCGATTTTTACTAGGAATTTTGATAATTTTGGTCGTTAGTAGAATTTATATTTGTTTGCGGGTAAAGCTTCAATAGCTCTGGTAGCATTTCGTGTGCAAAGGCCGGAAGTAGCATATCCGGGATGTTTTCATTCCATCGCTTTCATAAACAAGGGCAGATCCTAGGCTTATCTGGGAAAGATTAAATCCCTTACGTTCAGGAAGAGGAACGTAACAAGCATGCGGAAAGAATAGCACAGAGAAAAAACGAAGAAAAAAATGCATAGAGAGAAGAGGAAAAAAGAAAAGCACAAAGAGTTTCAGAGGAGAAAGAAAGAAAATCACAAAGAGAAGCAGAAGTCGATGAAAGAAAAGCGCAGAGAGAAGCAAAAGAAAATGAAAGAATAAGGCAACATGAGAGAGAGATAAGCCGTCCCAAGTTGAGATAAACTCCGTAGGATCTCGAAATGAACAGGCTCAAGTGCTCTCACTAAAACTCCCCGAAAACAAAGATGTGGAAGACTTTTGCTCTTATTTACCGCACTTCGAGACGATCATCGAAGTAAAAAATTGGGACTTAGAATCAGATGGTGTCCCCCGTTACTTCCACTCTTGAATCCTCTTTTTCGTGACATATTCATTCTGCTCCCTTCAGATGCCACTCTTGGTTATTCAACCCTAAAGGAAAAACTTGTTTCTGCTATTAACATGAATCCAGAATTTTATAGGGTTAGATTCCGCTCCGTGCGAATACAGCCAGGCCACACCTACAGGCAATTTGGATTCACGCTTTGGCTTAATTTCCAATTCTAGCTGGATTCCGCCCAAGTATCAAATGATTATGAGTCGCTAGTTAACTTCATTTTAAGGCCTTCATAGCGGACAGAAAAGTGTAAACTTTTAAGGAGTGTGTGAAGGAAGCCGAACTTCACGCTTCCAGTCACGACCTGTACAACAAGGAGGTCAAGAAGAACCATCCTCCCTCCCCCAAACACAAGTTTGGATTTAACCAAAGCCCACCCAAGCGCAACAACGGCTTCGTAAAAGTACAGGCCTTACTCGCCGCAAAAGCAAAAGGACGTGAAGCTCCAGTTTCTCTTCTCCACGCCTAGCAACTACGCCTGTAGACCAATTGTATGCTTTACGTGTGGCACCCCTGGGCACTTAATTTACAATTGCTATCAAATTCTCAACTGAGGAAATCGTCGAGTCACCAGGCCCACCAAATACCTGCTGCCCTGTCATCTAATCCTCCAGCCGCATCGCCAGCGGCCCCTGCTCCCTCTCCCCTGGATCAATAGGTAAATTTCCTGTTTAACAAGAGTTCCCCAAGTGGGCTCCAGTTTGAAAATGGCGCAGTAAATGGTTGACGAGTGTCAACCTTCGTTAGAGATACAGGTTCGACCTGTATAGTAGTTTCCGATAAACTACTACCCCCCGTAAGTCCCCAGCATAACAGGTTTACGTTGGTGCATGACTTTTTAGGTGGTGCCACCAAATTCCCAGTGGTATGATACCATATTGAGTGCCAGTACTTTACCGGATAAGCGAATGTATTTGCGGCCCCGCTGAAAGTCTGCTCCATCCTCGTTGGACAGAGCACAGAGCTCTTCCAAAAGCCAATTTCTCAGCTGGGCGTTACCAAGACCCAGGCCGAAAAGAATCAATCGCTTTTGGTACCCCTATCGTCCCCAGACATTGACCTCGCCACCAATGTTCAATGTGATGAGGCGCCGAAAAATTTCCCCTCATTACAACCCCTGTTGGAAAAAGAAAGGAAGAAGGAGACTGAAACGGTGTGAGGCGATCTGAAGATCGAATACACCGTAAAAGATGAGTTAGTATATCGTTCTTCTGTTAAACCGGATAGCCCCCTGACCAACGCGTTGTGTGTACCGAGACGAATATCGAACCCGTTCTAAAGATGGCTCAAGATGGCCTAATAGCCGGACATTTCGGCCATAACAAAACGGCACAGCGAGTAGTAAAAATATTTCCTTTGGCCAGGAGCATCCAAAGAAATTATCGACTTCTGCAAGTCCTTTGATCTTTGCCAGAACGTCATCCCAAAAGAGCGTGTAGCCCTTTCCGCCCTTTAAAGGACTTCGAGAGTGGCCGAGCCCTTCGCCCAGGTTGCACTTGACCTAGTAGGCCCCATTTGCCCCCCGTCAAGAGTGGGACACATCTAAACGGTGTGCGTAGACGCAGACGACGAGTAGCCCATTCCGTCTCTTCCTTTCCCCCAAGCCGGAGCATACTTCCGACTTAAACAGAAACTGCAATATCGCTCTTGAAGAGAGGACTCAATTGCTTGCCTTATTAGAAGGCCTTCTCGTGTCATTCTATCGTCGCTTTGGGTCAAATTTGGCTACCATAGCCTCGTCCCTTAAGGATATGCTTAAGAGAACAACCCCCTGATCCAGTCAATTGGACACCTTCCGCGGAAGATCGCTTTCACCAGTTAAAAGACAAGCTAATCTCTGCCTCTATCTTAAGATTACCGAATCCTAATAGAACATTCGGTGTACGTACCGATGCCTCCCAGGGTGGCCTAGGTTGTGCTCTCGTCTAATATGATCACGATGGAGTGGAGTGGGATATCCTGTAGGATATGTTAGGAGGAAGCTGTCCCATAGTGAAAAGGCGTATGCCACAATAGAGCCTGAATCATTAGCCATAGTGTGGTCTATTCGTAAGTTTAGGATGTATCTCATGAATAAAGAATTTATTGTCGAAAGGGATCACAGACCCCTGGCGTATCTAAAAAGCTGTAAGAGCCAAAATGGCCGCTTAATGCACTAGAGCCTACTACTCATGAAGTACCAATATCGGATCCTGTATGTTAAAGGCATCGACAACTGCCTAGCCGATAGCTTGAATAGGAATCCCCTAGAAGACCCTCCTCCAACAACCTAAGTGTATAGTAAAATTCACGTTTGATTTATTTTTGTAAATACTATTTTCTTTTTTTTTTGTCTTGTTAACGTTGTGTGTACGTATGTATATATCTAGTTATCTGGGTTACACATATGTAAATCCCGTGTAGTATTATGTTTTCTCCTGTTGGTAAACGTTAAAAGTGTAGACATTTTTTTCACTCCAAAGTGCTTTGTGCTGTAAAAATGTCTTTGGATAGGGAAAACTGTAGAGGTATCACCTCGAATAGTATTATTTCCCCACCTCCTAAGATATTATTTTGGGAGAGAAAGGAACCGTTACTCTTCCCCTTCCCCATCCGACTTCACCCTTTTTAGACTTGATGCCAGTTCTCCACAAAATTCACATGAGGCATGAGCTGAACTTGAGGTTACCTCCCAGCCGTCTCAATCTTCCCTCCACCCCCTCGCTTCGGGAGATTTTACATCTATTTTGTAGGTTCGCAGCGAACAGCTTTTATTGCTCCAGCCGCTGGTCGTCCGTCTGGCCCGCTGATCCCTGCCGTTGACACTTCCCGCAAGGAGACGCTCGGTTTGTCAGGGCTGATAACGAGGGTTCGATAAGGCCTCTCTCTCTCCCTGTGATGGAGAACTCCGTGTATATAAGCACCCTTTGCAGGATTACAGACAGATTTGGTTAGACGACACTTCCCCGAAAGGAGTTCGATTCAATGTATCTCACTTTCCCGAGAAGTGTAAGTGACGGTCGCCAGCCACGAAAGACCTGCACATCACACCCATATCTTCGGGTCAGGGAGAAGAGTCTCGTGAGGCAACGTCTGCATTTCTCAACCACCTTCGGATCAAGGATTGGAGAAGCCGTCCTCTGAAGTTCCTCTGGTGACCTCTTGAGGAAAAGAGGCCCGATAGCTCGCTCTACCCGAGCTTGGAGAAGTCATCTTCCCCCCACCTCAGACACACTTCGAAGTTTGTTTGGTGACTTCTTGAGGACAAAAGGCCCCCATCTCGCAAAACACAAGTTCGAGAAAGAAGTGCCACCCACTTTTGGTTTGTGGCTACCCTTTGTAAGTAATCAAGGTCAGCATGACCTTCCTTAAGTTTGCTCCGTTTTACTCTCGAGGTTCAAAGGAACAAAATCACTCACTACCCTAAATCTCACATCATTACCATTCAATAACCCAGGTTTTCTAATTAGTATTCGAAAGATAATCCCGTCTTATTCATGTACCCATATATATCCATATTTATTGTTGTGCCTTTTATTTATTGTGCATTAAAAATCAATTTTTGTCATTGTGTTTGTTATATTCCTTGGTCACGCGGCTGCCGCTATCTATTCAAATCGCACTCTTTGAACAATACCAGTTTTTGCCTTGCTTTGCCTACCTTACATCCTGTGTGCGCATATTCTCGTACACTTAGCCATACTTTTACATGGTATAACAAAGGCAAGTAAATATGCTTGGAATACAACGAAACTCACAGCTAGAGAAACTGAGCAAGGGCAACCAAGAAATATATAAAATGCGCTGGAATTTACAGAATCATAACTGTCCTTCAATAAAAGAAAGGAAGCGAAACGAGAAAATTGTGATTAATGCATGAAAGAAAAGAGACAAGAAAGAACTCTTAAGCAGAGGCAACTACTAGAAGAAATGCAAATTCAGCAGCAATAACTTAAGTAAATATTTTCAGTTTCCTGAACGTAAGGCCACTAACATATATAATTAATTCACACGTAATGAACCAACCAAAACGTACGTAACAACACAACAAAATGCTCAAAGAGAACGGTATCTAGCCACAGAAATTCCCAAAGGAAATAGACTCATTTGTTATTTTTAATATTAAAATATCAGAACCAACATCAAAGACAATGGCAGAAGAAGCAAGAGATAAAGAAGAGAACCATGCCGAAATAATGGACGAATCTCAAAGCGAAGAGGTTGAGACAAAACAGCTCGGACGAATAAAACAATGATGAAATCCAAGAAATAAAAAAGAAAATGCGAATGCGCAGAATTTCCCGCGAGGAAATACATATCGTTGAGCAACCAACGCAAGAAGTAAAGGGAGGAAATAATGGTTCACACAAGAACAGCGCTAATGAAAAACAGTAACGAAAAAGTACCGCTAAAACATAACAACAAACTCCACTCTTCCTAAGAAGAACCGCATGCAACGAAAATGTAAAGAAGTAAACTTGGAATATTACAGCTAAATATAAACAGATAGAAAGATATAGAATAGATATATGGAAGTATTTTCAGAGAGATCGATGAAGATATACTTCTACTCTGTGAACAACGGGCAAACGTAACTGAAGAATAATTAAAAATTTTGAACTACGATATAATCACCACAATCCATATGGAAGAACATCATGAAAGATCGCTAGAAGGGATTAAGGACGAACTGTAACCAATAAGGACTAGCATAGGAGCAGCATATAATGAACCGATCCCTTGAGTAGCTTGAAAAACAAATTCTTCAAATGGACCCAGAGATGAGACAGATCAAGGTCTGCTGAACAAAAGTCGCGTGCTTTCATTTAGTTTGATTTATGAACTTACCTCCTGCAAAACTTTCAATAATTTCCATACTAACCTTGGGAGGGCCTTGGCTATTATAGGCGTTATTTTAAAATATGAAGAAAACTTTGAACTATTAAACAGCGAATTAACTGTTTAAGCACTACAACATAAGGTTTTTAAATTTCGTTAGAATCGGCTGAATAGTTATGATGTCATTGCCAAAAAATTCTCCGGCTAACCTTGGGAGGCCTTTAGAAATTATATCATTTGAAACAAAATTTAAAACAACATACGCGTTCTAATTTCGTTAGACTCGGCCAAATAGTTGCAATCTTATTACTACAGAGAGAAAAACGATTATAAAACGAGAGAATCCAAAGGAGCAGCCAAAGATAGGAAAGCTATTTAAACATAATATGCCTCTTGGAAGTAAAACGAAAGGCTTCGAAAAATATGAAACTAAAAATCTGGTCACATATTGTCTTATAAAGGTTATAACTGACCCATAAACTAGAGGTGTAGTATATCTTATGCACTGATACAGAGAACAACTCATAAACTATACTATCAGAATAACTGAAATATTACTCGACCAAGTAATTGAAATATTAACACAGAGCTAGAAGTCAGACCAGTTTAGACTTCTTTGCAACACCCATGATTGCAAATACACAGGTAAAACATCATTTGCTGGTGACTATAGCGAACTTCTAAGCCAAGATTATAGAGAAAAGGCACAATACTCTGTTATTTGAAGATGCACATTAGTTCAGGCAGATGGACAGAAAATAGAAATTGATTAGTACAACACGAAGAGTAGCATAACTGGTCATTATGAATGTCGTTGAATGGCTAGACACACACACACACACACACACACACACATTTTCTCTCTCTCTCTCTCTCTCTTTGCTTAGGGAAAAGAGAATAGTGTACCGGCCATAGAAGATCTCGGGTGACTTTGACGAATACCGTAGCTAGCCAGGAGAGTGAAGTCCAGGATAAGAGCGGTTAGGCGGTCTGAGGAACTCCGAGTGGCGAAACTTTGTAAAGGGAATCCCAAGGAGTTTTGTGGATATGTAGACAGCCGTAAACCAATCGGTCGAACGATTGGCCCTTTGAGGAATGAGGAGGGGACATTAAAGCACTCAGATGCAGAAAATGCTAACCTCCTTAACTACTACTCCTCTTCAGTGTTTACTGAAGAGTGCGGTCCCACCACCAGCCAACGGAACCCTACTTAGGGGAAAAGCTGGAGGATATGGACTTCACTGAAGGAAAAATAAAAAAGAAGATCACTGACCTAATGACGAATAAGTCACCTATCCCGGATGGGTTTCTACTTAAAGTGTTGAAAGAAGTGCGCCATCAAGTGACACGACACCTAACGCAATTTTCAACATGTCAATCCGGACCGAATGCGTTCCTAGAGACTGGCGTAAAGCGGAGGTGACTCCTATCTTCAAGAAAGGAGACCGTAGCCAACCGTCGAACTACCGACCTATCAGTCTGACTTCTATAGTTGGTAAACTCATGAAAAGCATCATGGTGGACAAAATGACGTCGCATTTAGAGTCAAAGCTGCTACTGAGGAGTTCTCAGCACGGCTTTCGAAGGCAACGGTCATGCCTGACGAACCTTGTGGGATTCTTCCACTTCGTCTTCAGTGAGCACGATTGGGATAAGGTAGTGGATGTGGTCTATTTAGACTTTCAGAAAGCCTTTGATGAGGTAGCACACCGTCGCCTTCTCCGGAAAGTGCGAGCGCTGGGCATAGACGGAAAATTAGCCAGCTGGATAGAGAACAACTGACTAAGTGGCAGATAGCAACGGGTGGTGGTGAATGGACAGGCTTCTGAGTGGGTGCCCGTTACTAGCCGGGTACCTGAAGGTTCTGTCCTGGAACCACTACTATTCATCATCTACGTCAACGACATGGACGGTGACATGGTTGCCAAGATTTCTAAATTTGCCGACGATACCAAGCTTAGTATGAATGTTGCAAAGGATGCAAATACTGCCGGCCTTCAGGAAGATCTTGAGAAGATTGGGGAGTGGTCGGACACGTGGCAAATGCCTTTTAACGTGAACAAATGCTAAGTAAAGCATATCAGCCACTCAAATCTCTAATCTCAGTATATCCTTAAGGGCACTGCTATTGAAGCTACCGACACTGAGAAGGACTTAGGTGTAACTATTACCAGTGACCTCAATTTCTCGAAACAGTGTATTGAGGTGGAGAAGAAACCCCAAAGAATGTTAGGGTATATAAAGCGACAGTTTGGATATCGGAACAAGGGGATTGTACTGTGTTTGTACAACTCACGTGTCCGACCGCACCTGGAGTATGCCATACAATTTTGGAGTCCTTCGTTTCGGAAGGACTTCGTGAGATTGGAACGCGTGCACGCCAGGGGAACCAAACTGATTCCCTCTATCAGACATAAAAGTTATGAAGATAGATTAAGGGAATTATATCTTTTCTCGTCGGAAACCCGTAGACTGCGTTGTCAGCTCATCGAAATTTTCAAAATAATTCGAGGCTTCGACAATGTTGAATACAGGGATATTTTCTCACTTGTTGAGAGCACAACAAGAAATCACGGGTTTAAACTTGAACTGAGCGATACAACCGCGATCTGTGTGAAAAAACTTTCACCTACAGTATCTGCGGTAGTTGGAACGCCCTTCCAGTAGAAGTTTTCAACAGTGAATCTGTAGACTAGTTCAAGTCAAGACTAGACATGGTCTTGAAACGTGGCCGTTTAAGGACGTAAAGCATTTGAGCAGAGATGTTTCCGCTCGACTGCTAGTCCAAAGGTGCCTTCATTGAATGGACCATAAGGACTTCTAGGGTACTTTTTTTCTTGTTACTCCTTGTTACTCTCGTTCTCTCTCTCTCTCTCTCTCTCTCTCTCTCTCTCTCTCTCTCTCTCTCTCTCTCTATATATATATATATATATATATATATATATATATATATATATATATATATATATATAATATAGAAGGAGCAAATGCAAGTTCTGCGGGTGATAACAACCACCACAGCGCTTTCGCCATATTTATTTTAGGCCTTTCAAAACAATTTTGAAAACAAAAAGAAAGGTGCAGAAACCTTACTTTGCACACTATATAACGATATAGTACAAGAAAAAGAAATTGGACGCGAATGAGCAATGAGACAAGAAACAGCAGTTTTTTAAAGGTAAGAGAAAGGGACATTAGAAAAAGACTAGAATCAAAGAGAGCAGAGGGCGGCACAATGAAAGCAATCCTTAACCGAGAAGAGAGAGATAACGCTATCGGAAAAAGTTTGATATTCCTGGCCGGGAGTCAAACCCGGGTCTTCTGATTGCCAGTCAGATCCTCTACCGCTAAGCTACCAGGCACAGACTCTACTTCGCCCAAAGCGTTACCCCCTCAAACCCAGTATCTCTCTAAGCTAGTGTGGAGAAATGGCTACATTAAGCATCCTGGAGGAGTATAGGTACATTAAAGCTCCCCCCCCCTCCTTATGAGGAGAAGCGTGGGAAAGGTAGCCGGCGAAAATGCTTACCATGTGTGATCTCCCCGCCGCTGTTGGCAGTTGGAGGTAACATCTGTTTGAAGGCGACCACCTAAGGTCCTTGAACGACGCTCTACCGATCGAATTACCTACGAGACCCATAAATCCGTGGTTATAGAAAAAAATGCGGTGCGAGGCAGAAGGCACGTAAGTAGCGGTGCGGTTGCGAGCCTATAATTTGCGAGCTGACTTGGGCACCCCAGTGCCACCTCAGGAATTCTCGCTCTCCCCAGATGCTAACTCACCATTCGCTCCCCCCCCTTTGCCTCTGTGGCCTGGTCACTTTCCCCTTTAGATGGGGCGGCAATCTGCCTATAAATAAGCCCCGCAAAGAAAGAGAAGGTGATTATCAGAAGTCGATACGCCAGAGAAGGATTAGTTCGTGAAGATCTATCCATCGGCCAGACAAGGAGATTATTAGTAGTCGATTCGTTAGAAGAAAGATTAGTTCGTGAAGATCGATCTTTCAGCCAGACAAGAAGATTAGAAGTCGATACGCCAGAAGAAGGGTTAGTTCGTGAAGATCGATCCTTCAGCCATAGTAGACTATTTCCGTTAGAAACGATAGGATCAGATTGAGAAAATCGATCCCCCCTTTCAGGGCCGCATTAACCTAAATAGTCAAGTTTTAAATCGGTGCCATACCGAAGAAGCCTTTTCAGTCTGCAAAGAAGTCCAACTGAAGAAAAGCAAAGCCGCTCACACTCGAGTGATTCTCACATCTCAAGCATCGTAAGAGTGAGAGGAGAAGAACCCTGCCCCAACGAGCTCCCGTTCTTTAATTACGTTGAAGAATCAGCCCCCGTCACAGGCGACGAAAATTCCACTAGCGGCCACAACACTCCAAAGCGAGGGATAAGTCCTCCAGCGACATCTGGCAATCCCTAATACCTACCTGTAAGTTAACAATAACATTTATATCTCTATTGCGATAGTAGAAGTTTAGTACGTCCCACGTCTTAAAGGAGAGTAGAAACCATTATTCTTGAATCTAGGTCATATGTGTTTGTAGATTAGAGTACGTTAATTTAATGTTTTACGCTAATCAAATAGAGTCGTGATAAAAATACTAATTGGCAATTGGTATGTTTACTGGAAGCCTATTTGTTTATGTTTTGTCATTGAAAGATCTTTGAGGCCAAAGATAGAAATGTGTTTACTGTTGGTTTGTAATATTTAATTTAAAATACATGTTTATTTTGGTAGATTCTGGTGTTTCCTCTTATCCTTATGTGTTTAAAAATAGCTCTTCCTTAAGAACTAAACCACTAAAATAGCACTCTTAGAACAAAGCCTACTTCATCATAGAATTAACTCCCGCCCCTTAAAGCATACCGATACTAAAAGGGTGTCAAAGAGTATAGTGATCAAAGCCAAGGGTCATTTTACGACAGCTAGGAACGTCCAAGGAATTTTTATACCACATCTTCTTACCCGCTCACAATTTAAAGGCTCATCCCCCATGTCACATACAAAGAAGGTGCAAATGCAAGTTCTGCGAGTGATAACAACCACCACAGGGCTTTCGCCATATATATTTTCTGCCTTTTAGAACAATTTTTACGGCTCATTCACGCGTAATTTTTCTATCTTGTACTATATATATATAAACCGTTAGTAAATGGGGAAATTTCTATGAGTCCTGTGGGGATGGTTCATTATTAACTTTGCGGGGTCCTTTTTAAAACAAATATTTCAGAGTGGAAGTTGACCAAGGATTAACAGGTACCTGGTACGAGTTGGGATTGCAAAAGAAAGACAATGACGAAAATATATCTTTACTAATTACAAAACAATATTTAAATATACACAAATATAACGTTTGAAGGGAATGGTCGTACTGACGGAGTTAAGTGTCTAGCCAAGATACAGGTGGGTTAATTAGGGGATTAAAGAGGTCGGATTCAGGTCGGTGATTTAAAGGGGGATTTTAAACCGGGGCGCATTCACAAAGAATAGATCAATTGGGTAAGCTAGATTCTAGATTAATCTGCAGGCAGCAACAGGTACATTTGCTTACGTTCTCATTGCACAAAAGGGGCCAGTTAGGATCATATGACTGCGAAGGGGGAAGTTGGGTTACCTCTCGTAGATGGCCTTCTGAGATGGGAATCCTCGTCAGATACTCACCGATTGACTATGACAGAATTCAGGGATGTCGTTTTAGCCTTCGTTCGCGAATCAAAATCGCCGATGGTGGGAGGTGAGCGTCCTTTAGTAGGTGTACAGTCCATAAGTGCTGCTTAATAAACTAAGTCGAAGGATTATATAGACGCCTGGTGAGTTGGATTTTGGTGGCTTTGGCGGCCGCCTCCACAGCACATGCTATTTTATGGAAAGATCGGCGTCTCCTGGGAGGGGATGGGGGATTGTGATAACGATGGCATGGAATGTTCAACGGACTTCGATCTTATGACGAAAAGCAGGAAGGTTGGCTGAAAGGTGGCCATGAGAGATGATGAAATCGGTCAATAAGCAAATAAAGCTGGGGTGTGATAACAGCGTAGGCTGCGCCCTCACCCTGGTTCAGCCGTGCTTCGAAAGCTCCATGCGGTGATCTCAAGACCACGTGGGTACAGAAGGGCACGTAGGGGCCGTTCGACCTTATTCGGATACAATGAACTCGTTCTAAGAGATAAACTTAAAGATGGATATGAATTTGTTCAAGAGGGAAATTATATGAATTGATTTTATGCAGTTCATAAAAATAAATAATTAAGAACATATGGGTTATCAGTTTTTTTGCAGTAGTACCGACTACAGAATAATCATGAGTATGAACATAAAAAATCTGAATCAATATAGATGTGAATTCGTGACACGTAAAGTAAGATAAATATTTGAGTTTAATCCATTAAATTATTTTATTAACTTAATGCTGAAGTGAGAAAATCCGCATTAGAAATTGTCAAAAAAAATATAACAGAAATCATTTAAAATTTGTAAGTTTGCGCCCAGAACAACGACATTAGGTCATCTGTCACAAAAATGCGGAGTAACATTGTCGTAGAATGACCCCGACATATACGTCACTACTCTCGGATAGGCCTGGACGCTCAAGGTCAACGAGTGACCTTGACTCAACTCTGGTCTCGAGAGAGATGGGGGAGGATAGAAATGAGGAAAGTATGGGTCCAACTTCACTGAACGATTGAATGCAGTTGGCCGATATTGATCCTTTGGCTGCTGAGGATATCTGTTTGGCCTCTCTCAGAAACAGTGGTTAACTGCTCCCGATTCAAATATGTTTTCTGCCTTCTCTCTTTCTCTATACTAAGTCGATGTACGTAATATTCGGCCAGTTCCTCTCTATGGCAACTAGCTATATGTTGCCATGTATTAAATAGTAATATTTTAGCTTTGTTCAGTTATTTACCCCAAAAATGGTGGGACGTGAGGAAGGACAATTTTCCGAGTCCGATTTGAAGCCGAACGTATCATGAAGGCGAGTCAATTTCTTAAGAATGTAGAGTCTGACGATCTAAGTAGCCTATCAAGTGACGATTAATGGACCTTGAGTTTATCACTCGAAAGTTCTGATATCGATTTTAATAATTTAGATGAAGAGAAGAGGTTAAATTCGAGGGAGACATAAGAACGGCCACGGAAACGAATATGTCAAGAGCCTGGCAACAATTCATACATGTTGGCATGGGAATGGCTTTCAAGACCATATTTTTCTCCCTCCTTTACAGCGATCGATTCCACGCATTCAGGTTTGACCACAGCATTCTCCATCTGACAAAATGAAAAAGAAATTTATTATTTCGAACAATATATTGATCATTTTTTAATAGATGTAACTCTCAAGGTAAGCAATAGTTACTGTAAATATATTAAAGAAAATTTTACTTACAAACCAAATAGTCGCCTATCCAATTTCAAGGAAACGAACGCCAAGGAAATTAAATATTTCTCTGTATAATTATTTTGATGGGACATAATAAGCAAAACAAAATAAACGATTATTGGTCAAAGAATAACATCTATAAACAAAAGATTTTCGGAAGATTGATGGGGAGCGATCGCTTCCTTAAAATATTAGGATTGCTGGATTTTAGTGATAACACTAGGAAAAAATAGGAAAATCAAAAAAATTAAACCTGCACTTGATCTCGCGAAAAAATCAAGAAAAAAATCATCTCATTTCAAGTTCTGCATAAATGAAATTTTTCTGCTATGGCGAGCCGGACTGCGTTTTTTCCAATACCTCCCATCTAAAAGACATAAATTTGGAATAAAAGTAAGTGTGTTGTGTGAGTGCAAAACAAGTTATGTACTAGATATAAAAATTTATATCACGAGGAGGACAAAAATTGTTTTTGAGCCCCATTTAGACATTCGTGGATGAGTGTTAATGACACATCCTCAAAGTTATTTAAATAAGGGACATATTTTTTATAAGGACAACTTGTACACTAGCCCTGCTGAGGTTGATAACTGATTTAATAAGGAGACAAGGGATTGTGGAACAGTTCGCCAAAATAAAAAATATAAGCCCAAATTTAAAACAACTAAAGAAAGGTGAATTGTCACTTGGACAGTGCAATAACATTCTCTGTATAAAATGGTGGGACAAATGGAGTGTACACGTTCTTACAATCGTACGTGATAAACAAATGTGTGATAGTGGTTGTCGTAGTATAGAAAGGACCGAGTGATGGCTCGAGTTCGTACGTATAGGTTGTTTATGTACGTCAAATCTCCCGGATCACGTTTTATCTCTAAGAGTACTCTAGATTTGATTATTATCTATTATTATTAAATAATTATTTCTTTTTTAAACTTTGAGGGTTCTTAGTGCCTTGGTTAGCGTTTAAATTATTCAATAAAAAAAATTGTTAAAAAAACTAAAACTTTAATTAAAACAAAAAAAAACATGAACAAACGAAATTTGACACCTTAAGTACCCATAAATAAATTCAATAAATTTAAGTGAGGCTTTATAAAATGACATACTTGAAATTATAGTGATGGTTGACCCACAGCTCACTTTAATATAAAAAATGTAAACGGACTTTACAGAAACGGACACCGGGGTTTAAATAGCTTTATTGGGTTTAAGTCTGACCTTGAACTCAATCGTTGTCACCTCAGGAATGCTGTTGCCTGGATGACGCGTGCCGCTTGTCCAGATGTGTTCGTACGGGCGAAATAGCTTTAAAACCACAGAGGACTTAGGCGCGTGTGGCAGATGGAGAGACTCCCGGCTTCGTTAGGAAATGACCTCACCACGGGGCAGTGAAAGAATGTTTCTTTCTTCTCTTAGGATTACTCTGGGAAATAATTCGCACTGGCTAACGATGAGACATTGCGGGAATCCTTTGGCTCAGGGGAGTGCTGAGGGAGTTCATTCTGGGGTCTTCCTCAAGGGCGAAGACCATCTGTTTGCTTTGGGATGCACCATGATAGACGGGTTTTTCTGACAAGAGTAAGTTGAACTTGCTTCTTAAATCAAGTTAACTTAAATTTGGTGTAACCATCAGAAACTGGCTCGAGGATGAACTTTTTCTTAGTTCAGGTATTCCTCAAGGGCGAGGACTATCTTGGTGCTTTGGGATACACCAGGATAGGGGGGTTTGTCTGACGCGAGGTATCAAACTTGATCAAGTTAAATTAAAGTTCGGTGTGATCACCAGTAACTAGCTCGAAGATGAGCTTCTTCTTAGTTCCGGTATTCCTCAAGGCGGAGGACTATCTCGTTGCTTTGGTATACACCAGGATAAGGGGGTTCCTCTGACGAGAATAAGTTGAACTTGATTCTTAAAACAAGTTAACTTAAAGTTCGGTGTGACACCAGGAGCTAACTTGAGGATGAGCTTCTTCTTAATTCCTTCTGTTGGAAGCCCAGGCCTCTTGCCGGGAACTTCGTCGCCTTGATGACTTAAGTAATCTACCTTGTTTTTCCAAAGATATTTGATTTTATACGTCGCCACCCTACTGGAGTAGGGACAGGAGGAAAGGGGATGCGTGGACATGTCGCATGAATTCTCCTCCTCCAACGGTTTTTCTCAGGGCGTCGTATAGCTGGCCCGGAGGGACCTTCTGGCTTTAGGACGACGCTCCTCTAACTTCGCCTATGCGGTGAAATTGAATCTCATCTCTTAGGGGAAATCTTGCTGTTGTAACCGGTGTTAGGGTCTCGGAGCCAACCTGGGCCGACTGTTCAGCTTTTCATCCGGACGAAGGGCGAGAATGGAGGAGGTTAAATGTGCGAGCTACGTCGTATCTACTGCCAGGACGTTGTGGTTAACACCCAGAGGCTCATTTTTCAGAGGGGGCGGGAAGCATCTATTTTCTCACATACCTCCTTTCGAAGTACTTAAGGGGAAGGGGGCACTCCAGTGAACAACAAAACTAACTAACTAAACCTAGTCGACAAAAGCAAAGTTGCATGTCTTTGAACCTATTACGGCTTATCACGGCTAACTGGGTGGGGCCAACCCTACTCTTACCTTAATTCTCTTTGAACTTGGGCGCACACGCGCGCGTGTACAAATAAAGGGGATATAAATAGGCCTCGCAAGCCTACTGGGGGTATGTCTCACTACACAATTTAACATACAAACAAAACAAAACATTTGGCTGGGTTTTCATCGTAGATACAAGTGCTGGTACTGCTTCCTTATTTACATCTTTCTCCATCGTCATCCCATTTGGCTGGGATTAAATGAATGGTACTTTCCTGGATCCAGGGTGGGATAAAACCGCCTCGACCTCCATCTGATCCAGGCTAGATGCCCTTTCATGTACGAGCATTCTTTCTTTTTCTTCTCTCTCTCCTCTCCTTCTGCTTGGGCTAATTCACTTTCCATCTGTAATCTTCTTTTTCTTCTACTTCTTTTTTTATCTTTATTTTTCTTTCTTCTGATTCTCTTTCCCTCTTTATTTTTCTTTCATCGGCTTCTCTCTTTAACTTTATTCATCTTACTTCGGCTTCTCTTTCTATCCTTATCTTAATTTTTCTTCTTGTCTTTTGAACTGTGTTATTCTTTCATTTTTTTACTTATCCTCGGGTTTCTTCTTTCTTCGGCTTCTATTTTCCACTGTATTCTTCTTCCTTCCATTTTTTTTTATCAAACTGCATTCTTTCTTTTTCGTCTTCTCATTACCAATCTCTTGTTTCTTCTACAGATTATATTCTCAGTTATGCCAGGGCGTAGTCATCCATATCTTCGCCTTTTAGTGCCAGCATGTGGGATGTTGGAGGAATCTTTCTACCGAATCCATTAGGGGATGTCTGTCACACTCTCACCGCTGTACGCTCAGGTACTTATGCAACCACTAACCAGGTAGCACGCTACCTAACTTCCCTTAATCCCACTACTTTGCTGATTGGAATACCAGTCAACGAATAAATTCTTTAATAACCTTAACAGGCTAATGACCCTATATTTAAACACCGACCTTGTTATGTTTAATCTTTGCTGGAACGCTTGGCACACATTTACTATTGCTGAAGGAAACACAAGACACAACTTCAATTGAGTTCTTCCAATACCCATAAAAGCTTACACCAACTATTTATGTCGTGGCATAGGAAGGACCGAGTGATGGCTGGAGTTCGTACGTATGGGTTGTTTACGTACGTCCAAAACTCCTAGATTACGTTTTATCTCTAAGAGTGGAATATATTTGATTATAATTATTTTTTCTTATCTGATTATTTCTTCTTTAAAATTTGAGAGTTCCTAGTGCCTTGCTTAGCGTTTCGAAGATTCAATAAAAAATGTTTTTTAAAATAATTAAAACTTTAATTAAAACAAAAACACATGAACCAACGAAATTTTTCACCTTAAATAACCAGAAATGAATTCAATAAATTTAAGTGAGGTTTTCTAAAATGAAATACTTGAAATTATAGTAATGGTTGACCCACAGCTCACTCTAATATAAAAAAATGTAAACGGACTTTACAAAAAAGGATACCGGGGTTTAAATACCGTTATAGTTTCCCTACTTATTTTTTCTTCCATCGTCACCCTCATTTGGCTGGATTTTCATCATAGCTACTTCCTTAGGTACACATGCTGGTACCGCTTCCCTACTTCCTTCTTCATCCATCGTTACCCCATTTAGCTGGGTTTTCATCGTAGGTAGTTGCTTAGGTACACATCCTTGTACCACTTCCCTACTTACTTCTTCCTCCATCGTCACCCCATTTGGCTGGGTTTTCATCGTAGCTACTTTTTTAAGTACACATGCTTGTACTGTTTCCTACTTCTTTCTCCATCCATCGTTACCCCATTTGGCTGGGTTCTCATCGTAGGTACAAGTGCTAGTACCGCTTCTCTACTTACTTCTGCCTACATCGTCACCTCATTTGGCTGGGTTTTCATGGATGGTAATTTCTTGGGTACAGGCCAGGATAAAACCGCCTCGACCTCCATCTGATCCTCGCTAGATGCACTTTCATGTACGAGTATTCTTTCTTGTTCTTCTCTTTCTTCTTTTTGCTCTTCGGCTAATTCTCTTTCGATCTATATTCTTCTTTCTTCTACATCACTTTTATCTTTATTTTTCTTTTTTCTGGTTCTCTTTTCTTCTTTATTCTTGTTTCTTCGGCTCCTCTTTTTATCTGTATTCTTTTATCTTCGGCTTCTATCCATATCTTTGACTTTACTGACAGCATTTGGGCTTGTTGTTTGAATCTTTCCACCGAATCCATTTTGTTGGATGTCCGACACACACTCCCCTCTGTACCCTCAGCTACTTATGCAACCCCTAACCAGGTAGCACGCTGCCTAACTTCCCTTAATCCCACTACTTTGCTAATTGGAATAGTACTCCACCAACAAATTCATGAATCATCTTAACAGGCTAATCACCCCAAATTTATACACCAACCTTGTTATGTTTATTCTTTCCCTGAACGCTTGGAACACATTTACTATTCCTGAGGAGAACACAAGACAAAACTTCTACTGAGTTCTTCCAATAGCCATAAAACCTGACACCAACTATTTATGTCGTGGTATAGGAAGGACCGAGTGATGGCTGGAGTTCGAAAGTATGGGTTGTTTACGTACGTCCAAAACTCCTGGATCACGTTTTATTTCTAAGAGTGCTATAAATTTGATTATAATTATTATTTCTTATCCGATTATTTCTTCTTTAAACTTTGAGAGTTCCTAATAACTTGCTTAACGTTTTGAGGATTCAATACAAAAATTGTTAAAAAAAACTATAACTTTATTTAAAACATAAAACATGAACCAACGAAATTTTTCACCTTAAATACTCAGTAATGAATTCGAAAAATTGAAGTGAGGCTTTCTAAAATAACATAGTTGAAATTATAGTGGTGGTTGACACACAGCTCACTCTAATATAAAAAATGTTAACGGACTTTACAGAAACAGATAACCGGACTCAAATACCGTTATAGCTTCGTACTAGAATAGGGTTTGAGTCTTACCTTGAACTCAATCATTACTTCACCTCAGGAATGTTGATGCCTGGATGACGCGTGCCGCTTGCCCAGGTGTGTCTGTACGGACGAAATAGCTTTAAAACCATAGAGTCCTTTGGCGCGTGTGGCAAATGGAGAGACTCAAGGCTTCGGTATTAAATGATCTCACCATGGAGCAATGAAAGAATGTTTCTTTCTTCTCTTAGGATTACTCTGGGGAATAATTCGCACTGGCTAGCGATGAGCCAATGCGGCAATCCTTTGACTCAGAGAAGGGCTGGAGGGAGTTCACTCGGAGTCTTTCTCAACGCGAGGACTATCTGTTTGCTTTGTGATACACCAGGATAGACCGGTTTCTCTGACGAGAGTAAGCTGAACTGGCTTCTTAAATCAAGCTAGCTTAAATTTCGGTGTGACCACCAGGAACTGGTTCAAGGATGAAGTTCTTCTTAGTTCCACTATTTTTTATGGGCGAGGACTATCTCAGTGCCTTGCGATACAACAGGATAGGGGGGGGTTTCTCTGAAGCGAGTAAGTTGAACTAGATCAGGTTAACTTAAAGATCGGTGTGATGACCAGAAACTAGCGCAAGGATGAGCTTCTTCTTACTTCCGGTATTCCTCAAGGGGGAGGACTATCTCGTTGCTTTGGGATACACTCGGATAGGGGGGTTTCTCTGACGAGGGAAGGTTGAACTTGATTCTTAAAACAAGTTAACTTAAAGTTCTGTGTGACCACTAGGAACTAGCTCGAGGATGAGCTTCTTCTTAGTTCCTTTTTTTGGTAGCCAAGGCCTCTTACCGGGAACTTCGTCGCCTTGATGAGTAACGTAATCTACCTCGTTCTTCCAAAGATATTTACTTCTATACGTAGCCCCCCCCCACTGGGGCAGGGACAGGAGGGGATGGGGGTGCGTGGACATGCCGCATGAAGTCTCTTCCTCCAAGGGTTTTTCTCAGGGTGTCGTATAGCTGGTCCGGAGGGACTTTCTGGCTTTAGGGCGATGCTCTTCTAATTTTGCCTATGCGGGGAAATTGAATATCACCTCTTAGGGGAAATCTTGCTGTTGTAACCGATATTAAGATCTCGTAGCTGACCTGAGCTGATTATGTGGTCTTCCAGGAGTCGCCCTTGTGAGGGGGCGGATAGCATCTGTTCCCTTACAGTGGTAAAAAAGATAAAGTTGGAGATGATGTATGGAATTGAATGCGTGAGAAATTCTGTTAGGTGGTACAATTTTTTTTTCAATTTATAGACTCATCGATGCTCAATGGCTATTTTATGTATCACTATTGGGAAAGTGTCGATAGGTTACCGTGTCTTTTCAAAAACTGTTGTAACAAAGATGATTAAAAAATATCATAAATATAATCGGAGGCCAAATGGGCAAAGAGGTAATAAATCACTGCGTCTCATTGAGAGCCATTTTATGGGGCCTTCAAATTCAAGGAGATATCACGTTTGTGCTCACACAAAAAGGGGGAAGCGAAAACTCAGCGAACAAATTTTAATTGTGAATAATGCAAAGACACTTTGTGTGTTTATCCCTGTTTTAAGAAATATCAGTGTGAGAAAAATTTTAGATTCAATAAAATATCTGTCCTTAATATAATTATATTTTTGTTATAATTTTTCTCTTTTTCTTTGAATAACGAATACTTTACTTTTTTTTCATAGTCACCGTTCAAAAGGGCAGAGGTAATTGTTTGAAACCAGGCCTAAGATTATAGCGGGATTTCTATGTTTGCGCTTTCCATTGATTTTAGAACATGTATCTGAATTTTTTATGCTTTTTTATGATGAATAAAAGTTTGAACAAGTAAGATATTTTTTATTAGTAAATCATGTATTTACGATATTTAATTATTTTAATAAAGTTTAATTCATATTATGCGAGAAAGAAAAGGGTAGAGAGGACGCAGAAATAATTGCATAAAATTATATGAACGCTCTTATTCAAACTGCTCAGTGCAGAAATTGGGGAAAAGTATTACTGTAATCAGAGAGCCAAAATGAATGGTGTCGATAAAATTTTGAATAAAAGATAATTGATTTATTTTTAAAAAAAAACCTCTAGCAGTGAGAATTATGCCTTGAATTACAACCAACGCATTTAAAGTTTTAAACTAATGAAGGCTGCGTGCTATGAGGCTTATGAAAAAGTATGAACAAAAATAAACTTTAATATTCACAGGGTTATATAAAATAAATTGATTAAATAGAATAATGGCAATGGATACTCAAAGTATACAATAACCGAACTAACAGAACAACTCTTGCGAGCTCGAAGGGGGGTGAAAAGGCGTTAATAGCCTGTCTACATACGCACAGAGAGATTACTGGCAAGGTAGCCGCAGATGATTCGTCTCAGCCTAGCTTGGGTTCGAGGCTTTACGAGATTAAACGGGGATCGGATGAGTTTTCGAGTGACTTTTACCACAGGGAGTTTAACCTCTAGTAATATCACTAAATGAGCGGAGTATTCGTGACAAATGAAATATACCGAAATCAAGGATGGGCCAATTGACTGGAGCTCAGATCCTTCGGGATACTTCCAGTCCTCAGCTCGTAGAGAAATGGAAAGAGATTTAGAATGACGTGTTTCGTTTACAAAGGCATGTCTATACTGTCGATGCTCAATTTGGACCAACAATATATAGGCACCCTTTGGAACCGTTATTGCCTTCGCCAAGGGTGGTCGCGGGCAAAGCTCTTCAAGAACCAGGGCGTCGCTTGAGAGATGGGAGGTACTCCCGCGGGTTTTCTTGATAACGCACCAGGAGGCGACAGAAGCGCGGGTTTGAGATTCCAATTCCTCGCTTATCGCGGAAAGCAGTTCGATATTCTGGCTGTTCTCACGGTCCTCGATCACGTAGACTGACCTCGTGGTTTCGACAGGGCACATTGTGGCAAGGAGCCTTTATTCTCTCCAACTCCTCCATTCCCAAGATGTTACTGTAAAAAAGTGACATTTGACAACCCCTGAATGGGTATCAAAAGGCATAAATTTTCCAGATCTCAATTGGGGGCGGAACAATTGGGGGATACCTGACCTTGAACGGGTCGCGCTTTGGTAACTCGGTCATATTTACGTGCAGAGAGTATCCACGAATACAAGGAATAAATTAATACGACAAAAACACAATACAAAAAGATACCAAAGGTAAATATAAAATACAGAGAATTAATTGACCTGGAGACTACAAGGGGTTACCGGATCGTTCTTGATTTAAGAACAGAGAAACTTATTGTCCGAATATATACATTTTAAACAAGAGGAACAATAGTTAAACGTAACAGTTACGAGCACAAAATTTATCCTAGATTAGTTTAGATAGGCTCTGAGGAGTTCTTACTCAAGCTATCCGCAACACAATTCTCGGATCCTTTTATCTAACTGATTTTAAATTGATACTCCTGGAGGTATAAACTACAGCGCATAAGGCGACCATTGTTGATTTATAAATTTCGCAAATATGCGAGGGGCTTGTAATCTGTCTCTACAAGGAATTCTTTACTTAATAAATACATTCTAAATTTCTGTATGGACCATATAATGGCTAAAGCCTCCATTGCATTGACGGCCTAATTTTTTTTCCAGCGGGAGAAGCTTACGGCTACCGTAAGCAATAGACTAACTAGAGCCATCATCGATATACTGTAGTAAAACGCAAACTAACTATTCATTGCTGGCATCAGTTCTAATCCTAAACGTCTTTACTTAATAAATACATTCTAAACTTCTGTATGGACCATATAATGGCGCAAGCCTCCAGTGCAATGACGGCCTAATTTTTTTTCCAGCGGGAGAAGCTTACGGCTACCGTAGGCAACAAACTAACTAGAGCCATTATCGCTATACTGTAGTAAAACGCAAACTAACTATTCATTGCTGGCATCGGTTCTAATCCTAAACGTCTTTACTTAATTAATACATTCTAAACTTCTGTCTGGACCATATAATGGCGCAAGCCTCCAGTGCAATGACGGCCTAATTTTTTTTCCAGCGGGAGAAGCTTACGGCTACCGTAGGCAACAAACTAACTAGAGCCATCATCGCTATACTGTAGTAAAACGCAAACTAACTATTCATTGCTGGCATCGGTTCTAATCCTAAACGTCTTTTTAGTGTTGGGGAGCTGGAGGATAGAGGCTTGAGCTAATTTTCCCTTCAGATCTTCGAAGTGGGAGAGAGCTAATGGGGACCAGGCAATGTGTTCCGGAGACTTCCTTTTCAGCAAGTCACAAAAAGGGCCAAAGAGAAAAGGGAAATGTTGTACGGAGTGGCAGTAGAAAGAAACAGATCCTATGAAGGATCTCAGCTGTTTCTTATTGGACGGATGGAAAATTTCAACAATGGCCCGGATTTTGTCCTCCTGAGAAGGTAATCGGTTGTTCCCAATGTGAAAGCCAAGGTATTCGATCGTACTATAAGCAAAATGGCACGTGCTCGGGCCGATTGTGAGTCCGTGCTCGCGCAGCGGACGTAGCAGGGCTTGGTGGGCGCACGTTATGGTCCCACTCGCGAGTTGCAACGTAAATGTCATTGAAATAAAGCGTCACATTTGCCAACCCATCTAATATTCTTCGCATCATGTGATTGTAATTACTAAATGCCGTCATCAAGCCTAAGGGAAGACGGAGGAACTGCATTAAGCCTTTGTCTCTGGAGAAAGCCGTGTATCTCTTTACCCCGTATTTGAGGGGAATTTGATAATAAGCCTTATGTAGGTCTAATTCGGTAATGTAATTGGCCTCTTCAAAGAGATAGAAGTTTTGGTATATCAAGTAGATAGGATCAGCATCGAACAAGGTCTCCGAATTAAGTTTTCGAAAATCAACGGAGAGTCTATATGAACCGTGTGACCTTTGAACCAACACATGTGGGAGCAGTAATTGGATTGGGAAGGTTCTATAATCTTTAAATTTAACAATTCATTAACTTCTGCGTTGAAGACGTCTCTTAAATGGATAGGCAAGGCGTATAGCTTAGAACGAATAGGCTCCAGGGTAGGTAAAATAATATAATTTTCGATTTGACCAGCACAGCCGGGAATCTCGAAAACCACTTCTCTAAAGTGATTCAATAACTGCTGCAGCTGGGCGTTAACGTCTGAGGCAGATGGCTGGGATTCGGTAGCGCTGGGCACAGTGAACAAGGGATACTCCTCGTCCTGTTCAATATTAGCCATTTGCTCCACATTAAGCGGATCTATGGGGTGAATGGGGCTAATACGGTTGATTGCAACACTGGTGAAGGGTTCAGGTGTGATGGGTCCTTTTTTCAGCGGAGCCAGTCTGACGCGTCTTTTTGCGGTGGTTCTTTGACAGATATCACACGAACGGCAAAAAATAAGAATGTCATCTGCCGCACCAGGCCAATAAAAATACTTAAAATTTCTCTGAGCTTTTTAGTATGGCTAAAATGGCCAGCGAAAAGACTATTAGGGCTGTCTTTAATATGAGGGGTACCTGCAAACGTGGGATGCATAGTGCCTGAGCCTCGGAACTATCGCATTCTAAGCAGGCGCGGTACAGGAGATCGTTCTTCACGACGTAGGAAACGCCCTTATTACCGCAGGAGGACTCCTGAATATTATTATGAGCTTTGGTCAAGAAGGGGCGGAATGAATCGAAGTCCTTTTGCATTTTAGCGAATTCATTGTTCAAAATGCCACTAAACTCGTGGTCGCAGGAGATTCAAGAGGAGCCAGTGCCTCTGCTTGCTTTTTAGTCTAAAACACGTGAAATTAAGTTGAACCACAGGGGTGGAAGTAACCTGTTACCACTGTCTTACCAGAACAGCACACAGCTTCATTGGATCCCCTACTACTTCAGCGGCGAATTCAAACTAAACTTTTAAATAAAAACGTAATGGGATTGTCGACGCAAATTGACTCGGTATACACACAGCGCGATTAATTATTTGCGTTGGAGCACTCGGAAATACCCAAATTAACATGTATAATAACAAATTATTGATCCAGTGAAAGGGCCCCGACCCCATATTTGAGAAGCGTGGCCCCGTCGCGAACAAAGCTTTTCCATATTAATATGCTCAAGCGGTACCACCAGCACGCGAGCATCAACCAAATAGTTTAAATCGACGAAGAATTCCCCATGGAATTTAGCTACCCAATGGACTTCCTTTGCGTAATCCAAGTCACCTGCGTGGAACAAGACAAGTAATACCCGTTGCATGTCTTGCAAGACTTTAATAATTCCCCGCCTGCGCAAATTAAGATATGCGCCCAACTATAATCTCTTCAAAATGATCAACGGCAAGCGCTCCTAAGTCAGGTTGATGAAATCATCACCGAGATCCACGGTTGTGCTACCCACATTGAGCACAATATCCAACTAAACACCATAGAACCCATCCGTACCAAACCATACCCCGTGTCTATACACCTACGGGGACACAATTTGACAATTGACCCCAGGAAGTATCAGTTCACGTTTGCCCCTCTCGATTACTTCTGCTTCTTTATCGGGAATAATCGGTTAGCCCCCAGCAAGAAAAGATCCAGACCATCGTGGACATGCCTTTGGCCACTTAGAAAAGCACCTGCGGTCCTTCATATGGTCTACATCGTTCTATCGTTGTTTCATACCCAACTATGCGACTATCCACGCTCCCCTCTAAGAGATTTTAAAGAGGAAGTCCACCGAATGCCTCTAGTGGACGCCACTTTCGACTCACAGCTTCAACCAACTCAAGGATAAGTTAGCATCCGCCCCAATCCTTCGCCTCCCTAACACGAACAAACTGTTTGGCATTCGCAATGACGAGAGTAATGATGGTTTCGGATGTGTCCTCCTCCACTGTGAGAATAACGGCAAAAGTTTTCCTATCGCTTATACAAGCAGAAAATGATTCGCGCGTGAGAAAAATTATGGTCTAATTGAGAGAGAGGCCCTCGCTATCATTTGGGGTATCTGTAAATTTAGAATGTATTTATTATGCAAGGTATTTGTAGTAGAAAAGGACCACAAACCCCTATCACAGCTACGTAACGTCAAGAATAATAAAGGTCTGTTGATGCGTTGGAGCTTTTTCATACAGGAATTTCAATTCCGCATTTTTATTTAAAAGGCACCGATAATTATATGGCTGATAATTTAAGGAGAAACCCGTCGAATCCTTTTTAAAACTAATTCAGAGCTATAACCCTTTATTTTATTCCTGTATTAATTTTTGTACCAAATATTCAATCAAATAATAAGAAAACCCGTGTCCTTTTATATATATATATATATATATATATATATATATATATATATATATTTGGCGGGTTTGTTTATCTGTGTACAATTAATTCCTTTATATCCTTAATTTTTTTTTGTTTTGTATAATCGTAGGATGAACCCACCATCGGGCCAGTGAGCCCCACTTAATGGTATCATCAAGAAAAATATTCTTCAGTAACCATGCCTTAGCCTTATATAACTGTGTGTATATGTATGATGCCCCCCCCCCCCGACACACACACATACATACACTAACTCCACTATTTTGTAATTTATCTCTATTTTGAAAATGGGCCCTAGGTATTCTCAATATTATTCGCTACTTTTCACGTGTTCGATCCCATTTTGATCGACGAAGCCTTAAGACTGCTATTCATGCCTTCGTCACCTCACGCTTAGACTACTGCAATTCTCTTTCAGTGATTCTCCATTCTTTGTCACTTTGCCCCCTACAACTAGTTCAAAACTATGCTTACCGGCCTATCCTTCGCCGCTCCAAGGTCTCTGCTTCTAGGCATCTGTTACAGGAGCTACACTGGTTAGCTATTCGACTCCGTGCATACTATAAAATTCTTCCTATCACCTACAAGGTCCTAAACCTCGAGGCTCCACCTTATCTCTCGTCTGTCCTATCCCTTCGTCAAACTCCTCGGGCACTCCGGTCTAACCTCGCTCCCATCCTGAACACTCCTCATTCTGTCCTCTGCTATATGAGTGACCGTTCCTTCTCAGTTTGTGCACCTAGACTCAAGAGGGCTCTTCTTGTCCAATCCTCTCCCTCCCTTGCTACTTTTAAACGTCACCTGAAGACTCATGTCTTCAGAATTGCCTTCTTTCCGCTATAAACTTTCTCTACACTCACTACACAAACTGCGCTCTGTGAGGGCTAACAGCCCTGAAGGGCGTAATATAAATACCTATTATTATTATATTAACATTATTATATATATTATATTCTACCCTTATTATTCATTCTCCAATGTCACTATTTCCCCTGAAGTTCCTTCTGGGGATGGAGGAGTGTCAGAGATCAGAGAGATAGAGATACGCGGTGCCGCGCACTTTAATGGAGAGAGATATAACAGAAACCTGGGCGACCCTTTTAGTTTTCCCTAATGTAAGTGCGAAATTATGAGTATTCTGCGATGGCGAGCTTTAGGGTGGTGGCCTAAATCCCACTATCGCAGAAAACTGCGACAAGATTTAGGCCCCCAAAATGTCTCAGTTGGAGTCGGACAAAGTTTCGCCTCGCCGACTTGGGAACCTCCTCGCGATCGTGCTAAAAGTTTGAGACTACTCTCGCCTACCAATGCGTCAGACCCTGGAGCCCTTCCTTTCGGAGGGAGGGTGGAAAACCCATTCAACACAACTAAAAATCTTCCCGCGCCAAAGTTGGAAGGCAGTATCCGGCATCTGCCTGCTCCGTCAGTATCCACCAACCGCCCGCCCCGTCAGTATGCGCCGTCTTCCCGCCCCGTCACTATTTTCTGCCCACCCTTTGCTAGTACCCGCTATTCGCGTCCCGTTAGACTCTGAACAATTCTCGCAGAACCCTTCAAGCTCCGGGTATTATCGATTAATTCGCGTGAGTCTACCCCGTACATGTTCTATCCGCTCCTCAAACACAACGCACCCAGTCTCGATTCGTCTTTAACTCGAAAGCAAGATCTAACTTTATCACGTAATAGTCATTGTCAAGAGACTATTATGCGAACTTTGCGTCAAGGCAAGCATTACTCCCTCGGACCAAATCTCCGAGGTAACAGCAACATGCAACTCACCTGTGCAAGTGTTCTCTCTCTACTAACCCTCTCCCCCAGTCTAAGCCTACATCGCTGGCTTCGTATACTCTCAAGGCCATTCGACCGACCCTCGATCAATATTGTTCGTTGTTTGTGCGGCGACAGTCCCCGCCAATTCTCCACCCCTTTTAGCCACTGAGACTCGTGTACGTCTAATATGTATATAGCTTGTTTTAAAATTTCTTTTAACCTTGTAAAAGAATAATAATTTGCATATTATTAAAGTTATTTTTGTAACCGTTTTGCTATAATCCCGGAACCTCCAAGATAATCGACTGCTTGACGAACCTACATTTTGTTAATTCACACTCTGTTTGTATTATAAATGTCCCTCGCACATAGTTCTCATCGGCTTTGGCTGAGAAATTCAGAAAGGGTTAACTTGACCCTATTCTACGACAGAGCTAAAAACCAACTCAGAAACAGGTCGATTTTGAAAAACAAGGAACCATGCATGCTTGAAAATACCAGTAGAGTTCAAAATAAAATAACACAGACACAGGTGAGTAATTACTCCCAAATGTTTATATCTTCCACTCATCTTCATTTTATTTAGGTTATCCACTCTCTTTACAGATTCTGCCCATACAAACTTTCTGCGTGATTACGACGTCGTTCTTATTTCAAGTTAAATTAAATAAAAAGAAACTTGCGAGTAGGTTGGCGCTGTTTCACCAATAATCATATAACGTGCCTCGATATCTTTTCAATAACACCAAAAAAATTTGTGTTTACTGTTGATCCATGTACATTCCATTTTCGAAGTATAGGTCAAGGTAAAAAATTGGGATCTTTAACGCTGTCACGGGAACCTTCAATTTTAATATGCATATTAACATAGGTATCTCTAATATCGGCATTTTTTGAATTTGGGTTCGCCTGAATTAAATATGCACTTCAGTAAAAAATATTTGGGGGGAAAAATCCACTTTTATTTGTTTATCATGTTTAATAAGTTTTTAAAGTGTATATATTTTTACTTTGCCTTTTAGTTTTATACTTTTTATAGTTTTTTCTAATTTTATTTTTAATTCCTTTTAGAACGCAATTAAGATTGAATACACAAAGAAGGGTTTGCGGCACTCACCAGAATGGCTCCCTCTGAGAAATGGTGACCTTTGGTTTACTAAAATTAAGATGCTAGCGCAGGGGCAGGCAACCTTTGGCACGCACTTCAAGTGTGGCACGTCGATGACTTATTTCTGGCACGCGAAAGCACAGGTTACCAGTTTGTTTTAAAGAGGTTTTTAAGAAGAATGTGGAATGATGAGGAATTCAGATACTTTCCAAACACAAAGAGGTACATCGATGAACTCCCGAAAGATGACATAACAGACCGCCAATGTCTTCAAAAGCTGTTTGCAAAAATTATTGAGGCAAGTGTTGGGCAGTTCTTTGCAAGATTTGCTAGGTTTAGAGAACTGGAAGAGACTGCAAAATTCATTAAGTTTCTAGACAGTATCAAACTGGATGAACTAAAATTGCAAATGTTTTCATTGGATAGACATGGATGATTTGAAATGCATTTGATTGAATTTCAAAGTAGCTCAATTTGGAAACAAAAAATTTTTGATCTTAGAGTTGACTTAGAAAATAGTGAAGAGGGAGCGATTGGAGACAGGATTAATAGAGAGAAATGCGGAAAACGAAGAATTAAGGATTTAGAATACTATTCCAGAAAATTATCTGTTTAAAGAACCTTGCAACAGCATTACTATCCATGTTTTCGTCTACAAATGCTTATGAATCTTTGTTCTCAAGGATGAACTTGGTTGAGTTTCGTAAGAGGAGTAACCTGATGGATGAAACTAGTAGTGCATGCATATATCTTAAGGTTACTAAATATAAACCCGATATAAAATCTGTCATTAGTCATACAGCAGCAGAAATCCCGCTGAAAAATATTATATAGAAAGAGTCAACAAGTTTTCTGACTCTAGTTTTATCTGATGTTTTCTTTTGAAAGTGGAAGTTTGAATGTAGTTTTGAAGGTAAATAAATATATTTTCTTTTTTATACATCAATTGTAAAGGATTTAAAATAAGCAAAAGATTATCTATTAGTAACCTTTTACTATGATTTAGTAATACAAAGGTATAACTGGAAAAAAATAATGACTGATTAATCGAAAAAAATATCAATGTTAATTTTTTGTGTTGATGTTAATAATCTTCGTTAAATTGTGTGAATAGATATGGCAGATACAGTTATACTTAGAAGCTAATAAAAAAATCCATACAAAGAACCTTTTCGTCAAGCCTGTTATAATTTTTTTCATTCAGTCAGTTTTACATAATTTACATAATGGCTTACAATACTGTCTTTATTGCTCTTGGGTGATTCTTTATTATTTAAAAAAGTTTTTCAAATGCTTAAGAGATATCAAATAATATGTTCTCAAAAAAATTTGGTTGGCACGTGAAAAAATTGTGTGTTATATATTTGGCCATTTTGGCACTCACTCTCAAAAAGGTTGCCCACCCCTGTGCTAGGGGCACCTCTCTGGTAGGGCCTGTGACCTTAAGCCAAAATAATGCTATCAATGAGGATAAAAAAAATGAATCGTTTGAAGCCATCGAGCTCGAAAACGATGGGAAGTCTCCTAATGAGTATCCACGCCGTCATTGAGGCTTTACTCAACTTACGTTAAGGTTTAGTCTTTTCACGCTCTACAGTACGGTTCCACGGGGCATGAATGCTTCTAGAAGAGGCAGGTGAATGACACCTCTTATTTGCTCACCTGGAAGAAGTTCTAAAGTCGAACGAGCTAGTCTTAGCCCTATCATTCTCCGAAATGGGAAAGGATTTAGGCGGACAAACGAGTCCAACCCGAAGGAGGAGATCCCTCTGCTGTTCGTGATCGTCGGAGGTCCTTGCATCTCCATGAGGATCGAGAACATGGGATATCTCATTCTTAGGGAGGATACCACCGAGTCATTGTTCGCCCTCAGGAAAGACGCTACCATCAGGTGAAGGGCACTTCTGGGAACATTTCTATATTTGCCGGGACCTCCAAATGGCAATCATGTCTATTTGTTGGGTATCCTGACCGGGGAATCAATGGGCTTATGACATAGCGAAGATAATATGGGCCAGCATGCCGGCCTCCATCTGGAAAAAGGTGGTAGAAGGACATGCCGGATCCAACAAGGTTCCAAATGTCGGTTTCTTTGTTTTTGTGTCTTAATTAAGAAATTAACATAAAAATGTGTCAGTTTTCTAAACATTTTCCCGATTTCACTGCAATAGATAGTTAATTCAGGGTGAATATGTTTTTATATTAATATCAATTGGTTAGTATTTGGTATGTGTCGTTAAACTTTAAAGAAAATATGGAAAGCAAAGCATGACTAAATCTATAGGTTTATTGGTAAACTTAAGCAAATAAATCATATTTTAAATAAATAAGAGTAATTGATGTTTTGTGGGGTCATTAAACATTAATCAAAGGTATAATAAAAATTTAAACCTAGATATAATTGGATACAGACTTTTTCTTAGCGAGAGTGTTACTGGCACATGAAAATCTCAGGTTGATCACAATGTTTTTCTTGTCGACCTTTCATAACCGCAATATGGATTCAGTACACCTTCGTTTTGTTTTTCTTCGAGGAGAATTTCCCAATGGCGCCACTTCTTTGCTAACTAGCTATTTTATATTACTTCACAATTTAAGACAAAGTAAAGAAATTTTGGCAATACCTCATATATGTATATTATTGTCAAATCATCGTGAGTTACGTTACTTTTGAATTTAGTGGAGGGTTTTTAATGTCACAATGTTACGTTTATTTTTAATTTAACTATTATAATCTAGTTGAATCAATTAAACTTCCTTCATTTACTGTTAACCAACAATGCTTTGCTTAAAGGGCTGCTTGAAACAGTATCTCTAGGGGCTACAGATTATGACAAAGTGGGTAAAGGTGTTGACTCAAATAAAGAATAGCGTTCGACAGTGGGAGGTCAAATCCCCCGTCACTATTCAACAGATGCCTATGTAGCCCTTAACAGAATGCATCTGATCACAATTAGCTAAATGATTTTTGTTTCTATGGGAGAAACTACTTTTCATTCAAGAAAATAAATATCCTCTGATGATTTAAATTATTAATCATGGTCAACACTTGATTAGTGGAGCAATAATTGATCAAAAACCATTGCAACACTTTGATCAATTTATTCTTCATCTTTTTTTCTTTTTCTTTTTAAATTGAAAGCGTATTCTTTTTTATTTAGGATAAGCAAAGCAGATTCTCAAGTTTTAAGATTGTAAGCATTATTTACTTTCAAAAACTTCATGGCCTTGAACTACGATGGGTTGCATATTAACTACTCAATGGTAAATGCCATATAAATGTATTCTTATATATTTAAAATAGGTATGGCTTGTAATCATTGAGAGGAATAAAATAGTTAAAAGCAATTGCAGCATATGAACATTTGCAAAGGCTAATACTGAGATCATTGTGAAATGAGTTTTTTTTTCAATCACAAATACGCATTCATGTAATATTTTATTGAGAGGATGTCCTGGCCCACATGGCCAAAACTATGCAAGAGTGTTTGGAGTGTCACATGAACTTCTGATCGAACGACCTTTGGCCGCCGCAATCGCCAGACCAAAATCCCCTGGATTACAACGTATGGGCGCATGTAAAAGGCAAGGCCAGGAAGGACCGCCACAGCAACGTTGAGAAGCTGAATTCTTTCCTCAATCGGTGTGTGGGTCAGAATGAGAAAAGAGTTAGTCCACAACGTCTGTGCTGCCTTCAGGTCTCGCGTAGAGTGTGTGCTAGCCGCCGAGGGCTGCCACATTGATTACTATTGCAAATTAACCACATATTTTTGTGTAAAATTCAATTAAGTAAATGTAAAGTCATTATTCCATTACCTGAATTGCGGATTTAAAATTTGACCACCATCATTTTTATCCCTTCTTGTACTACCATAACGTACAATCACCTGGGGCCAAAAAAATTCCGAAACCTGTATAATTCTACGAAATTAAATAATCGCATTGTCGTAAAATTTTATTTTGCATATCGCTATGAATATAAAATTGAAATAAGAAGGAAAAAGCAGCAAGGTATAATATATATGCATCCAACAATCAACTAGAATGAACAAAATACAAAATGTGCCGTAACATGTAAAGATTACAGTGGCACTAAACTGAGACAGGAAGGTCAGTATTGGATCGAGGGTTGTTGGCAGTGATGGATCTTGTGAGGGATGCTCTCTACGAACGACGCATGTGGATCACCTGAGGGTGGTGATGCTAACTATCTCTTCGCTGATGACTGCATTCAGTTGCTCATTAAATGCTAGCTGATGACTTCCTACGACCTCTTTAATGTCTTGTCAGAGTTTTACAAGTTGATCATTATTGGGATACTTGGGTCATCGCCAGTCCATTATTGACCTATTCCCATGATGGGCTAATTCGAATGACCACAATTCACTGCGTACTGTTTTACTGCCAGTCTTGAATGCAGTTTAGGAGGCTACCTCCTTTTTCTTACTTTTAACCATGCTGAGAGTCATTTCTAAAAAGATTACCTCCAGATGTTCTATAATTATATTTTTAACAATGGAATCCAAGAGTTTAGCAACCATCGAGCAAAGACAAATGGAGTAAAAAATTTCCTAAGCCAGCCATTATGGCTTTCGTAAAATATGTGAAAAAATTGACGCTGAATCTTGCTTGAATTCTTCTCTTGCTGAGAGATTCTGTGAAAATTGTCCCATCGCGTTTCGACATATCATTTCCTAATTTTTAAAGATTGATTGGATAGATTTTCCTAGTAACGACGCTTTGAAGATTTTCCTTTTTTAATATAAAAACTAATTTCATCTTTTGGTATTTCATTTTTTTTAAGTTTAGTTCATTCAGAAAAATTTAGTACGTCTTGTATTTTAAAAAGGGTTATGCATTCAACTGTAAAAAGATTGCTGAATTTTCAATAATGTCTTCATCACGTGATCCGTCCAATACTAATGATACTCATCGGATCTTGAAAGATTCGATGCACTCACTTTTATCATTTGATTATTTATATAACTATAAAATCTTCTAGTTCTTTAGGTGCACAACTACACTAATTCTTTTCCTTTTCCTATCAGTTTTTTTTTTAATTTTATACAATCGGTTTGCTCTCTCATTTGCTTTTTAACCTATATATCAGCGGTACCTATTTTATCAATTTTATTCATTAAATTTTCTAGGTTTATAGCACAACATTTTTATAGTGAAAAATCAATGCTGAAATTCATTATACATTTCAGTTTAAATAATAATTGAAAATCACATGACAAGTGATATAATTTTTAAAGTAGGCCTAAAAACATCCAAATACTTTTGTCTTTTAGCTTTCTCATTATTTGATGCCTCCATGTCAGAAGTTCCTCAAACCTGGTAGATTTAAGCCTATTATTTCCCTGTGTTTAATATAAACTACATTCCTGGTAGTTTCGTTCGTAAAATTTTCAAATGAATCGCTGCTCCATGAAAGGTGTCTTTCTCATAGCAGATTATTATTCTCCTCTTAAATGTTTTTTTTTCTTTGCTAGTAGAATCTCGTAGAAAATACTAGTTTGAAATTTACTTTCATCCTGTTCGGAACCTAAAAAGGAAAATATAAAACAATAGCATCTCAAGAAAACTAGCAAGATAATAAAAGTGTCATACTAAATTTAAAAAGAAGAAAATAACTATTAACTGTTCAATATAGCTCTCAAAGAAGAAGTAACACGTAATGCTAAGTTTTTGCAGACGATGAAAGCAAAAAGGAGTATAGAAACCATTTTGCAATGTAAGCCATGAAAATGTAATTAGTGATTTACTTAAATTGCAAGTAGATGGTAAGTAAAATAGGAAACGTTAAAAATTGTACTGATACCATTTAGAAAAAGACATGATGAATGAAGTGACTTGTTGGACAACTAAAGAGTTAGAAGGCAGGAGTTTCTCTTCTCACTCGAACTATTTTCTATATACGGCAGGAGAGTCATGCAGGATATTGAAAAAGGAGCGAATAAAGTATGGTTGAATCAATGTTAAAAAAAATATGCTATTTTAACGATCCTGTGTTATCTGCACACTCTGAAGAGACAATAAAATAATAATGAATGCTAGGAATAATTCTGGAGAAATTTGAGTCACAAGAATCAACATCAACAAGACATAGGTTATGTTAATTACGAATCGAACAGAATTACTGATGTACTCCCTCACAATTAGAATACAACAAATTAAACAATTATACAAGTTAATGTACCTAGGAAATGAGGTATGAGAAGATAGATGCTGCACAGCTTTAGTGAAGAGAAGTATTGCAGGTGCCAAAAAGGCCTTTGTCAAGATGAAAAACGTAGATCGGTAAATTTGTACATGTGTGTGGTGCTGATGTAGGGATAATTATAAACAAAGAGAAGTAAGAAACTGTGTTGCTAGAGAAGGGCGAAGAGAGTGTCATGGACGGAAAGAGAATTTAATGAAAATCTTAGAGATGATTGGAACAATGAGGAAGATACTGAAAAAAACCCAAGTAGTCATCTTAAGTTCTTGGGTGGGTCACATTATGAGAAGGGAAGAAATCGAAAATAGTAGGCATATAGGTAGAATAATGTTAAGTGCCTGTGAGAGTGCAAAGTTGTGTGAGCGGTAGCATTATTATAATTGACAAAAATCAAAGTAAATGTAATAAGTAAGTTTATGTTATTTCGCCTTTATCTCTCTAACTCAAGCTCTCCGTTGAACCAGATTGCACGCATCGACCCGGCTGTTGAATGCAGGAAGAGCCGTCTCGCTCGATGGGCTGGATCAGGATCAACAGCAATTGAAGTTCCTTATTTACCCCCAAGGTTCATACAAGTAACCAGTCGACCTGTCTCGTCAATGCCTCAAAGCAAAAGCACAGCAATGGCAATTTCTTTTGGAAAGAAAAGAATTTTAGACTCTTAATGCCTAGGCATTACGCACCTGCTGAGGCACCCCAGTTTCGTTTTTTAGCCTTTCCCGAGAAAGTAAGCCCTCAATAGAGAAAACTGTTTAAAGGGAAACTTAGTGTATCAAAGAATAGCCTTACTAATAGGAAATTTAAAGGTTTGCCTTTTTAAATAAATTTCAATTTTCTCTAATGAAAAATTGATTAAACTATCCTTAGATTGCGCTGAAGTGTCGCTCGTGGACAAAGTTAGGTAGGTTATTTCGGAATTAAAATAATTAAATGCTTTGATAAGGCTATTTTTGAACATTAAAGCTAAATAACTACAAAAATAAAAAATATAGAGGATTAGAAGAGAAAAATAAAAAAATAAAGAACTTAAGAATGACAAAAAAATAACAAATAAATAATAAAATAAATAAAAGAAAAAAGCCTAAAGAATAAAATGTAAAATAACGAAATGTAAAATACACTTAAAATTCAGTTTTTCGGTCATTCTTGATGAAATAATCACCTCTACAAAAAACAATCAAGAGGGACTATCAATCTGCTGCAAAGATTAAAAAAAAAACCCCAAAACAACATTAGTTGTGCACGGTGCTATAGAATGCGACCTTCCAATAAGCCTAGCGTTGAAGTCTGGATGCTTTGCAATCATCTAAGACATGACAGGGACTTGAAAAATGAAGACTAGTGCAAAGGAAAGGGCTATTCCTCCAGGTTTCACTTGAAGCAGGAAATTTACTAATGCTACACTCTTCCTCTTCCAACTTGACGCAGTGAAGGTGCATCCAGTCAGACTGCTACAGTCACGCTTACTACCCGATTCATTGCCCACCAGTCATAAACAATATTCATCTCACTTCTCTTCAGCACCACTTTCTCTCTCTAATGCTCATTCATAATGTAATAAAAACTTAAAGTGTATTTCTAACTTTTCAAACACATTGGACTCGACTCTCTTATATTATGTTCACAAACCGATTTATAGATATTCGTTCATGCTTATAACACCCAAACAATACACACGGTCCAATTCTTGTTAATGAAGTTTCTGACACAACAAATAGATTAATCCTAGCTGACCCAAGCCAATAATAAATAATTTTTCATATTTTGTTCTCATATGACTTTTAATGTTTATATATTCACATTAAATTTACTTATTATAAAGTTTTGGACTGTATGAAAGTTAGGCACAAATTAACTTGTATTAAGTAAGCTTTGGCTACTTTCATTATTTGCATATAATCTAACCACACACACTATAAGGGATATAAAGATTAGAGGTTTTGTGAAAATGAGGATTTAATTATGATTGAACATCAAGGAATTAATAATAAAAGAGTGAGTTTAGTAGACTTATTTTAGAATTATAAGAGAGTGTTGGGAAAAAAAGCAGTGAAGAATCATGTTTCAGTTTTGATTCCTACAATGAATGCTCCTGGAGAATGTACCTTTCACGCAATTGGGTTAACTGATTTTTTAAAGAGTCAGTATTATAAGAAATGATTCATGTTTGTGTATCTATGGCAAGTAGTGAAAACCTATGGTCTGTATTCCTTAAGATAAATATTCTATCAACCCGGCTCGCCAGAGTTTTATTTAAGAACTTTCGTCATCTAGATTTCTAGAACAAATTGAGACATAACTACGATGAGCTTTCGCAGGAGGCGATATCCTCTTACTCTTTTTTGTATCAGCAGTGTTAAAAGCCTGTATCATATCTCTTTCTCTCTCTCTCTCTCTCTCTATATATATATATATATATATAGTAGGAATATGAAGACATATGCGATGGTTTTGAACATTTAATTTTCCGGACGTTTCGGTCATTGACGATGACCATCATCAGCGAATTCTAAATACCAAAAATTATTTTTAGAAGAATAACTAAACACAGAAATCAAATTAGTGAAAATCTATTAGAAATTGATGTAATATCTTAAAAAAAAAATAAATAAATAAATAACTAAATTAAATAATAATCCCACGAGTTTTTTTAAATGTGCATAATAAACATGACTTAAATGACTATCGAAATACAAAAAATTATAAACTATAGCAATAAAGTCGAAAGACATGAAGAAATCGATTAATAAGACAGAAAAAAGATTAAATAATCCCATGAGCAACAAATATGAATAGTAAACATGAATCAAGCGTAATACCCCCCCCAAAAAAAAAATCACTATAAAACACAGCAAGAGAATTATATGGGCAGGGCGAACAATCGAAAATAAGTTAGATCAGGGGGAATGTAATCCAAGCGGATATTAATAAATGGAGCGAAGCAAGTAGTTCAATTAAGTTAAATTTTAAGTGATTGAACATCAAATAATATGACTAGACTAAGGCACAAAAGTTTAAATAGTAAATAATCAATAATGGAGGGTTCAAAAGGACGACTAAAACAATAAATTAAGGAAAAGTCAATAATAAACCAGATCGTTAGATATTAATGGGACAAACTAAAATAGAAATTTAAAATTTCTCTGCACGAGTACTGACCTTATAACGGTTAAGCTGGGAGTAACAACTGATAGTATGGACAAAATTAGGCAAAAAGAAAACTATTAAGACGGATGTGGTTGGTTGTACATTTGTCTATATAGTGAATAATTTAAGGGATGATGAATAATCATTGAGTTCCGGGTTAATTTGTTTGATGTAAAGAGATTCAAGAATTTTTAAACTTAGAGAAGAGGAGGCAGAAGAGAGTATACTAAAGGAATCAGGGTCAAGCGGGTGGTTAAGTTTTAGAGAATGTTCTCGAATAGAGGAGTGTTCGGGTTTGGAGATGGGAATGTTGGTTCTGTATGATACTCCGATATGCTTAGCGATCCTACATCTTAATTGTAGACTTGTTTGGCCTACATAGCGACTTTGGCAGGTCGCACAAGTGAATTGATAAATGATGGAGGAACGCAGGCATAATGGGAGTGATTCTTTGTGCCGAAGGAAAGTATAGACAGCAAGAGGATTAGAATTAATTAGGAGAAACTTGCATTGGGGAAAGTATTTATTAAGAGTAGAGAGTAAAGCTTTGTTGAATTTTGTGTCAAGTGGAAGATAAGGCAGTTTTAAGAATAGTTTTTGTTTGGGGACAGTTATTAGAGGGGTTTTGCGAGAGAACATTTTAAATAAGAAATTGGAAGTAAGTTTGTCAAAAAGATGGTCTGGGAAAAAATTAAAATGAAAAAAGCTCCTAAGATATTCAATTTCAGAATGAAAGTGAAACCAATTTGAGCTGATTTTGTAAGCTCTGTGTATATTGTTTATGATGGCAGAATGTTTGAAATTAGTAGGAGTACAACTAAAGAAGTGGGTGCCAAGTTTGGTGGTAGTGGGTTTCGTGTAAACTGATGTGTTAAATTTAGAACTAACTTTTGAAACAGCGACATCCAGAAAAGAGACTTTATTGTTTAATTCTGTCTCCATGGAAAATTTAATATTAGGGTGTTGTTGATTTAAATAATTTAAAAATAATGGGGCATGGTCTTTGTGTTTAAAAATAAGGAAGCAGTCATCGATAAATCTTTTAAACACTAACGGTTTATATTCAACCGGACAGTCCCTTAACCAGTTTTTTTCGTGGTAGGATAAAAAAGCATTAGCGAAGCTGGGACCCAATGCAGAGCCCATGGCCATTCCATCGTGTTGAATGTACAAAGTCTCATTAAAAAAGAACACTGTATTTTCTACGGACAATTTTAATAAGGTAGAAAAAAGAGACTTGGTTAGACCTAAAATGCTATCATTTGATTGAAAAAGGGTATCGGTTATGATTTTGCAAGTTTCCATGACAGGTACATTAGTAAATAGAGACTCTACATCGATTGAAGTCATAAACGAGTGGTTCAAATCTAATTGAGAAATGTAGCTGACAAATTCGAATGAATCTTTCAAAGTGAATTAGTTGCGAGTGAGAGGTTCAATTATGGGGACTAGAAACTTGGCTAAGTTAAAGCTAGGGGTGTTAATGGCAGATAATATTGGACGGAGAGGTAATCCTACCTTGTGAGTTTTTGGCAAACCATACATAATACCTGGCGATGTACCCGAGGCAAACAGTTGGTTGTAAAAATCACAGAGAATATTTTTCTTTTTTAGAGAACGTAAAAAGTTGTTAATTTTGTCTTCAATTTGCAAGATGTGTTTAAATGGATCTTTATCCAGTTTAAGAAATTTACAGGAGTCCGAAAGAATTTTTTGCATTTTAGAAATATAATCAGACCGATTCAAAATGACCACGCCCTTCCCTTTATCCGGTTTGGATATCACGATAGAATGATCTTTACGGAGGTTGGACAGTATATTAAAATCTTTATTATGCACATTTAAAAAAACTCGTGGGATTATTATTTAATTTAGTTATTTATTTATTTATTTTTTTTTAAGATATTACATCAATTTCTAATAGATTTTCACTAATTTGATTTCTGTGTTTAGTTATTCTTCTAAAAATAATTTTTGGTATTTAGAATTCGCTGATGATGGTCATCGTCAATGACCGAAACGTCCGGAAAATTAAATGTTCAAAACCATCGCATATGTCTTCATATTCCTACTACGAATAAGGTTCCCAAGGAACGACTCCATCACTAATATATATATATATATATATATATATATATATATATATATATATATATATATATAAGAATTTAAAATCACATGGCAAAAAGTCTCTAGAAAGGTGTGTGGGATATATGCTTCAAATAATAAAGCATATACTTTAGGGTGAAAGAAAGTCCCCCTTATAAATGACTAAAAAATAGGAAATTATAATATTACCTCTTTTATAAGTGAAAACACTAAGCTCCGCTGCCAATGCTTAGTGACGTATGAATATTTAAACTATCATCATAAGTTGGTGGCTAACGTCATTTATCGTGTGATTCTAGTCTGAAACCAATACCACCCTAACAACCACCGGAAATACAACAAAAGGTTTTCGCTTCTCTCCTCCATTAGTCAGTCAGCTACGCACACTGCTGCGACACAACCACATTCACTTGCTCCCATAAAACAGATTCTGCCAAAGAATTTGTGAATTCCAGTGCTTCGACTGAGAATGGTCATATAATCATTACCTTCGACCATGAACTGTATTCTTGGCCCTTTTGTCATCGCAGGATTCTTCCTAACTGGTAGGTTTGATGGATTGCAAATATTATTCGCTCATTTCTATCATTTGTTAAGTGTTGTTCTACAAAATGATTTTGTTTGATTTCATTCTAACATTCACGTTATTTTTGGAAGGTAAGATTCCGGAGGCTAAAGAAATGTATGCTCTCCCATATCTTTCATTGTAGGAATAATGTAGATAATTTCATCCAAGCCACATGTGCGTTCTCAATTAGTAACGAATCAAGGAGTGTTGGGAGGGATCGAAAACCTACTTCGAATTAATACAAAATAATTTTTAAAAGGATTCTGTATGCGAAGATTATAATAGCAACTCGCATCAACCTTATGTACTATGGCTTGGAAAAGGTGATATAAACTCCAGTAACACTGAAAAGTATAGACCTGAACCTCTTTCCTCCACATAACCTGAACCTCTTCCCCTCATATAGCCTGAATATTTTTAGTCGCGGGCAACTCTACATCTCACTATGTCACTCGGTCATTTGGTCGGTCCCCGTTTGGCTTTTTATGTTATTGTAATAACATTATAAGTCGGCCAATTCTAAAGAAATTTGAAACTCTTATGTTGTTTTACATTCATTTTCGAATGAAATAATCGCCAAAGTCCTCCCAAGCTTAGCTCCGGAATTATATTATTTTGGCAATACTATCCTAACTTTTGGGGGCAATTCTAACGAAATTTGATCCCATTATGTTGTTTTAAATCTTCTTTCGAAGGTTAGCGGGGGAATCATGTTGTTTTGGGAATAACATCATAACTATTCGACCTATTCTAATGAAATTCGAAATTCATATGTTGTTTTACATTTTCTTTCGAATGATATAATTGTCACAACAACCCTAAGGTTAGTCTAGGAATTATCGAACGTTTTGTACTTAATAAGGTCATAAATCAGAATGAGTGAGGGCACGCAACATTTTGGTCAGCAGACCTTGTTTTTACACATAACAGTAAATGGCGTGATGCACTTCTAAGGGTTCAGGTTTAATAACATTATTCCCCCACGATCTTTTTTTGCTGTATTTTCCTCCTATTCATTCACATTCTTGTCGCTGCATCGCCTCCTCTTATCAACTTTCTATTTGCCTCTAAAGAGTTTTTCTATAAAATTATATAAATAGTATAAGGAAGTACCCTCCCCCTCCCCGAGGCAGGTGTGTGTTTCTTCTTCTTGCTTTTTGTTTCTTTTCCTGTTTGATTTTGTTTGTCGTTTGGTTTTTGCTTTTGTTTATATGTTTTTCTGTATTTGCTTTGGTTTTTCCTCTTAATTTTAGATCAGCCTCTTAGTAGGATGAATTTTTAATTGCTGCAACTCATGTACTTAGTGACAGTCGCCAATCAATGGGTGTTAAAGAATCTCACTAAGTACACACCTCCTTTGGCTAATCTGGCTTCATTGATTAGTCCGATATTCCTCAACGATATTTTTGACCAAAATAAACTTCAGAAAACATACTTTTTCTTTTAGTATTTTGAGTTGTAATTCTGATTCCTTGGGTGCTATCATGACTTTTCCCTTTAGGTAATTAGCGATTTTTTCGATGAATCGCTCTGTTGCCCCAATGATTGTATATCTGATGTATGGATCTTTCAGTCACCAGTTGCACTTGATATCGTTAATTAGGGATTGATATTTAAATACTTTAAATGGTTCTGTTTCTTTTAACAAATATCCATTTTGGACTTCCAATTAGGTCATTAGTACTTTCTTGTAGGTGGATGTACGGGCAATTTTATTATAATATATGGTATATCTTCTATAGTTACTGGTCTATCTTAGGAGGTGCTTTCTAATCCAAGTACATTTAAGATTGCCTAATGGAGAGACCTGCTTGTCATATATGGCCCTTTTATTAATAGTTACCTTCAATTATGAGTTCACACTCAACACTGAGCTGGCTCACTGTTGCTTCTTGGCTTTTTAAAGCCGTTAGTTACTCTGATCTAATCTTGAGCCACCAT